>RJWM01021332.1:0-35556 GCA_004363535.1 Dasyprocta punctata | reverse complement strand
GTTGTCATTTGTACTATTGCTATCATAAAATTTATTTCTCTATTTGTTATAAGTAGCACATTTTTACAATTAATGTTTCTCTAATTAGACAAGTATCCTTTAAAATGTTTTTTCATAAGTTAAAAACATTTGCTTCTTATATTTACTGTTGTCACCATTTTTCATTCCTTTTTATAGATTCATATTTCCATGTGATATTATTTTCCTTCTATTGGAAGATTTTCCCTTAATATTTTTTTTAATTTTATTTCAAAGATAGTGAAATGCAACAAAAGATAACAGAACAATCAAAACAAAGCAGTAGAACTGGCATAGAACTTCAGATAGAGATACTATGAAAACAATAGCTACTATATTGTATCTTGTTACTTTCAGAATAGTTGACCATTCCATCAGGCATAGCAAAAACAAACCAAAAAGAAAACACAATAAAACCAATAGAAACAGGATGTGAAATGAAAAAAAAAGGAAACGAAAAATAAACAAAATTAAGCAAACCAATGACAATAATATTGGGGCTCAAAGACAAGACAGAGGACAATAACACCTATTTGCCACACTAGAAAATGTCATCTACCCAAGAAATGCTGAGACTGTGGGCACCAGGCCTGCAAAACAATCCAGCAATACAAGCATTTGTACCCCAGTTGCCATGAATCCAGCAGGTCCTCCAGGCAGGCAGGATGCTCGGGGTGGGGGAGGTCCTTCATTCATAGCCTGCGAGCCAGCAGGCCTATGGGACACCACTCTTTCTCTCCTCCTGGAGTCCGCAGACTCACCAGGGAGGCGGGCTGGCTTGCTTCTGGTTGCGGCCTCTCGCCCCAAAATGGAGAGTTCTCAGAAAGCACATAGTTCTCCCCCTGGGTTCCTCATGGTGGAGGTCACGCAGACTCACCAGGGAGGCAGGCTGGCTTGCTTCTGGTTGCGGCCTCTCACCCCAACCAAATGCTTTTCATTTTGTGGCATTGAAGCTATTTAGTTTGATAGAGGCCTACTTCTTTGTTTTTTCTTTTGTCTCCTGTACCTTAGGTGTGGTATCCAAAAATTCGTCACCAAGAGCAATGTTAGGGAGCTTTATCCAACTGTTATCTCTTTGGAGTTAACAGTTTCCTGCCTTACACTGGAGTGTTTAATCCAGTTTGAGTTGATTTTTGTGAGTGATGTAAGATAGCTCTCTAGATTTTCCTTTTTCCGCACGTATATGTACAGTATTCCAAGTCGCTTTTGGTATAGATCTAAACGGTCCCTCGGTGTGTTTGGGATGTGAATGCATTGAGGAGGCAATGTACCCTCAGAGGCTCCAACCATTGCTGAGCTGTGTAGCTGCCTGTGCTGTTGGGAGGTGGCACTGGTTGGAGGTGTCCCTGGGGCATTTGCGCACAGAGTATGAGTCCTCCCAGGCTCCTCCCTTCAAACTCTGCTTCTGGGCCCCCATGGGTGGGGCAGCTTTTCATCTGCTATGTCTCTGGACCATCCTGTTGTTGCCTCACAGGCAGCTGGCTGTGGACTGAATCCTCCCAAAAAGGATGAGGAGAAATGAACTTTGTCTTCGGGTTTTGGGCATCTTATCTAAGAGAAGGTTCATGTGTGGGTTTGTGTAGATTGCTTTTTTGTCATGGTTTGAAATCTAGCAGTTGTCCTCTTGAATGATACATAGGGTTTCAACTAAGAACATTTTCAGTAGCGGGTTCTAACAGGAAACCATCATAGAACCTGATCTGCTGCTAGAACACACTCCCATTCTTTAATCTTTCTGTGTGGGGATGAAGGAGACTTCCCTGTCTGCATGATAGAACTATTATGTTTTATGGAGAGTTAACATATAAGACCTGTGAATGGTTACTTGAGAGAAACAAAGTCATGCTTTTCTTTTTTAAATTTGAGGATGATTACTATCATGGTTCCAGCAGTACCATTTGTTCTGCAGGCACCCCATGTATCTTTGAATTTGTAGGATTCTACCCTTCTGAAGGAGAATTGCCTTCCCTACTCATGAGCTGAAGATGTCCTCCCATGAGGCAGTTTTGAGCACTTCCTGTGTACCCCAAATTCCTGTAATGGTTCAGGTGTGTCTACTGCAGGCTTGCATGGGAAATACCTGTGTGCTGGAAAGGCACACAGACATGGCCCCTCCTGGAAACCTGTCCTTTTGTTTGATTCCTCCCTTTGCAAAGTCAGCATTGAATCCTATTTTTACACCTTATAGTAAGAATGAATCTACCTCAGTGGAAAGGCTTCTGGAGATTTTATCCTTTCTCCACTTCCCTGGGTCTTCTGTTTTGGGTATTGAATTACCTGTTTAATTCTTCAGTTTCTTCTGTCTTCTAAGACATAAATGATAATTTATTTCAACACAGTTTTGTGCTTTTATTTTATTCAGCACCCATGATGTCATTCAGGAAATTTGCAGCCTAATAGAAGCATTTGTTTAAAATAGCATTGTTCTTCTAAAGAGAATGTGTATTTGGTATCCAATTTAGAAAATATCATTAATCAGAAAATGAGAACTCTGGTTCCTCCTCTTTATATTTTGTTGTGTATTCTTCCAGTCTTTTGTATGGACTTTATACAACTGAGAGCATAAATTGTATTCTGCTCTGTAATTTGTATATTTGCAATCTACTATTATAAGGTAAATAAGCACACTTTTTGTACTCACAGAATTCTAATTTTTTAAGCAAGTGTTTTATTGCTAGAACTTGGATCTGAAGAATTCTGTTAATAAGTTACTATACAAAATAAATTCAGAAACCCACACTAGTGAAGAAGAAACAAAATTCCCTTCTCTGTTCTTTTCCTGCTTTCCTTTCTGTCCCCTCAAGTCCTAAGGTCCTGTTCCCACTCTCAACCCCAACCTAGGCCACTTCTGTGTGTGAGGAGTCTCAGAAGGAAGGTTTATCTAGTCAGACATACATTTGCATTGTAGTTCTTTTCACATTTTTCTAGCAGGTCTTTCAGAATATTTACTGTTTCCTTTACTGTAAGTTCAGATTTATGTATGAAAGGATGAAAATACAGAAGTAGCGTGTGGTTCTTACATGGCGAATGAATGAGCTTTAAAAAGATTGAAGATAGATGTAAAAAGTTTTTACCATGCTTCAGTCAGACTTTCTGTGTCAGAAAATTTTAGCACACAGTACACCCATCTCCACACATACAACGGCACACACACGGCGTAGAAATCATTCTTGTCAGTGCCTTCTCATCTATGAAGAACCCTAACGTATACAGAATTCCTTGGTTGCACTTATCATGACCTGTTAGTGCTTAGGAACAAAAGTAGTGGTAAAGACGCTGAATGTGTGGAGAAAGCCATTCAGCATGTAGACTCTATTCCTGTGGACAGCCAGACTAAAGCAAATCAGTGAATCATGCTGGATCCTGAACTATTTTTTCCGAAGAATCATTTGCTCTTCTAATTAATACTTCTCTATGTGTGTGTGCACATGTTTACATGAGTTTGGAAAGATGGGGAGGTGTTTATGTGAAGAAAGGGAGGGGAATCCACATTAAGCCTTTGGAAAGCTGACTTGAGATAAACCCGGCCTGTGCTACAATCCAGGATCTGGACAAAGACCACAGCTGTGCTCAGACTGTTGTGCATCACATCACAGTGACCATTATTTCCTGTTTTTTACATTAGCTTTTACCTTGTGACGAGCAACAAGATCCAGAAGAAGAGGACCTATCTTCACTTTTTGATCCCACTCTAAATGCTGCTTCTGCGGACTGGGTAAATGTACCACCACTTAGCCGGAAGGCTGAGCCAAGGCTGCACGTGCAGTAGGATTGGCCTCACATGTGACTCTTCCTGATGGATTTTTTTTGTGATTTTGAGAGCTGTGGTGCTGCTGCCCTATTTGAGGGACTGAAATGGAAGCAGTGGCTGTTCCAGAGCCAGATGCAGACTGACTAGGCAGCTCTCCAAACACAGGTGGCTGACTCCTGATGGACATGGACCCAAAAGTAGGTGCTACAGGCTGAGAACCAACAGAAAATCACGCTGCTGAGGACAGTGGAGATCCAAAGTTCAGGGGATTAGGCTGTCTGGCCCCTTGATATGTTCCAAGTTCTAGGGGCTGGTTAGCACTACAAGGTGGCCTGGCAGATGGCACTGATCAACGAACACCACATGCAAGGGAGGATCCTGCAGAGCTAAAAGTGGGTGTCCCTCCCAGGCTGAATGCCAACATTGCTGTAGTCTTCCTGCTGGGTCCAGATTCAAAGGCAGATGCGATGACAGTTGTAGCTGTGCTGGATGTGGCTGCTGGTGTGCTGTCCTGAGAAAAGATCAAAGACTGAGACAGACTGGACAGAGCAGGGTAGTGCAGGGGAGAGCCGCTCACAGGCTTGCTGGTCCATTCAAACCCAAAGGCAGCCACACTTGGTTTATCAATTGTAAAGTGTTTACTCATTGACTGTGTAGGCCCAGAGTCAGATGATATACTTCCTTTGAGTCTCCTCTCATCTCCCAATTGAAAATTTCTGGTTTGTTACAGTCTGAGAAGGCCTAAAAGAGAATGAGGAGTTACCAAATTTGATGAATGAGGCCACTGGAATGAAAGATGAAGAAGAGGTGCCAGGGCCTTCAAAGTGACGTTTTATGCCTGGCTTGGCACTTTGATATGCAACACATGGGGTAGAGACTGCTTTATCGTGCACTGGGCACACTTTGCAGTTCCGTGTTCCCTCGGGCCTTCTGAGTACGTCCAATCCTAGACAGTCTCCGGGCGGTGGCGAGCAGGTCCAGCGCTGCCACATGAAGCAGGGACTGTACTTGCCAGTTTCTCAGCCAATTTCTGGCTGTTGATTTTGTCTGGTTGTCATATTTGTTTCATTTCCAGTCCTGTCCCTTTTGTCTTTTCTTTGTCCCTGTCCCTTAATTCACTAGATGGACTCAAAAGTGCTTTAAAAGGAAAAAGGACTTTTTGCTCTTATGGAAACTGGCTCTGGAGTTGTGGGCTTCTGAACAGGGAGAGATGGAGCATTCCCCTTTTTGTGCTGGCTGTGTATCTGTGCTATCTAGCCCACTCGTAACAAGGTAATTGCGAGATGAAAAAACGGGGAAATTTTTCCACATTGCTGAAAGAACTTGCCCTCTCTAGAAAGCAGAGTGCTCTGCGTGCTGTTAAACTGGTGACGTCACAAGACTGTGCATGGTGTGGCTTGGCAGGCATCTTCGTGACCCGCACCTGATAAGGTGCATTTCGCAGTTGAGACAGCCTTAGAGCAGCTGCTGCCCCACCACGTGTTTTTCCACGATAACAAGGAGGATCTCTGAGCTGACCTGATTTAACATTCAAGGAATCGGCAAGGAATGGGGCCACCTTTCCAAAACCAGTCCCGTTGGGAGCCCTTTCTGAGTTGGTGGTGCTGTGCTGTGAGGCAGAATGAGTGCCTTCAGCGCCCGGAGTCCCCAGAGGTGGCCGTGGAGTGGGGTGTGGATCAGCTACGTCTTTATCAGGGGCTCTGGGAGAACAACTAGTGGTGCAGATGTTCAGGCCCTGAGAGGGCAATTCACTGCTCTCTGCACAGCTGCCCACCAGACGTGCATCTGAATCCCCACTGGATGTGGAAGCTGCTTCTGAATTACTGACCTTGGGCTCAGGAGTGCTTTGTGCATCATCAGTGTTAGAGTTGTCCTCGCCTGCATAGGCGACACACTCATCTCTGGTTTCTGACCCGTGTGGATCCTCGTTCGTGTCTGCTGGGCAGCTCCTGGAGTAGTCTTGGCTCTTACTGAAGTATGCCTGCAGCCACAGCGGCACCAGATTCCTCACAGATTCTATAAGGCCACTCAGAATCCCCTGGCACCCTGGCGGGCCCTGCTGGTAAGGACTAGTGGACTCCAGATGGCCGAGTCATGCGCGGACCTTTCCTCCAGTCCTGAGACCAAGGCCACCAGGGCCTGGTACTCCTGCGCCATCACCCCCTGTCTCAACCTGGCAGCTAGGGCAGCCTAGGTCTCCACAGCCACAGCCGCCTCTGCTGTCCCAGGTGCCACCTCCTACTCCTCTTGCTCCTCCTCTTCCTGGGTCTGATCCTCCTCTTCTCGTGATCAGTTCTCCTCCTCCCCCTCATGCTCCTTCTCCTCCTACTCCTCTTTCTCCTCCTTCACCAATTCCTCCTCCTCCTGCTCCTCCGACTCCTCGTCCAACTCCTCCTCCTCCAACTCCTTCTCCGCCAACCCTTCCTCCTCGGGGAACTCCTCCTCCAACTCCCACTCTTCCACCAACTCCTCCTCTTCTCACTGCTGTTTCTACGTCTCCACTGACTCTGACTCCTACTCCCACTCTGATTCTTCCTTGTCCAATTTTGACTCCTCCTCCTCCAACTCCTCTGACTCCTCCTTCAACTCTTCCTAAGTCAACTCCTCTTCCTCCAACAACTCCTCCTCCTCTTGTCACTTCTGTTTCTGTGACTTCTCCTCCTGCTCCTCCTCTTCTTCCTCCTCTGCTGAATCCTCCTCTGGCTCCTTCCAATCCACCATCTCCTCTTTCTGTGAATCCTCCTCTTCCGAATCCTCCTCCACCTCCCATCCCAGCTCCTCTAGATCCACCCAGTCCTCCCAATCCTCCTCCTTCCAGTCTTCGTCCTCTTCTGCCTCCTTCCAGTCCAATTCCTGCTATGAATCCGACTCTGCCTCCGACTGGCAGTTCTCCTCTAACTTGTCCTCCTCCTACTCCAAATCCTTCTGTGACCCCTCCTCCTCCACCAGCTCCTCCCATTCCTCCACCAAATCCTCCTCGCTGGACTCCGCCCAGTGCTCCTCCTCTTCGTCCTCCACCAACTCCTACCAGTCCTCCTCCTCCACCTTGCCCATCTCTTCCTTCTCCTCTTCCTTCTCCTCCTGGGATTTCTCCTCGGACTCCTCCGCCAGGTAAGGAACCCATGCTGGAGTCTCGCTGGCTGCCTGCTCCCCGCCCGGGAAGGGAGGGCGGAAACAGGCAGGCAGGCGGCGGCCTTAGGGTGCGAGCTACTCACACAGAAGTCAGACACACAACACACTAAGAATTCCCACAGAGAACAGAAACTGAGCACAAACGCCTTGGCAACCAAGCAGCCAAGAACGACAGCTGGGGTGACCGAAGAGCCAGCAACAGAACTGACGCCTCCTGCGGCCTCACAGCTGTTTTCTTTGTCGCTATGGTGATGTCCGCGAGGAGGACGCCCTGCCCGGCCTAACTGACCACGGCCTCGTGCAGCCTTCCGGCTCCAGCTGGCTTGTTCTTCCTTGCTGTTACAGGAAGAGCATTGCGAGCATCGAGCGGATGTAAAATCGGATGCCATACTCCTTCAAAATTACAGGAAAGCTAAGATATCTGAATAAATGTGATTATGCTTGATCATGGATTTTCGAGTTTTTAATTTTGACATTCTAAAAAATCCTTTTTACACCAGGCTTTCTAGCAATATGCTTATAAGCTACTCTCAGTGTTCACAGGTATTTGACTAATATATGAGCCCTGTTTTGGCATCCTCACTGTTGTTTACAATATTCAAAATGAGTTTCTGAGGTGTATGCAAATGACCGATCCCACACATTCAAGTTTTACCAGATATTAAAAGCCATTGTCGAGATGTATTTTAAAATGTAGCATGAAGAGAAAATCCTTAAAATGTGCAGTGATACTCATTGAAAACTGTAGATTTATTCCTATAAAGATAACCTTTGAATATCAAACTCTAGCAAATATCAATAAGCTAAAACGAAACCACTCACTTCAATCCCACTGTCATTCCTATTCCACTAGTTTACTCATCAAATGGACCTTTCTCTTCCCTCAAGTGTGGTGCCTTGTATTCGTCATGATCATGTAGAAAGGCAGCTCTCCTGTGATAGGTTTTGACCATTAGTCAAAACAAAATTTCAACCGGCTCAGTTTGAAGATCTAATTGGCTTTCATTTGAAGTTTGTGAATCTGGCCCCAGACCATCTAGAGATTCAGACAGGTGCTGCGGGGAGCTGAGCAGAAGAGGTGGGCTGAGTGGGAGAGGTGAGCTTTGCAGGTGGAGCACACTGAGAAGAGCAGAAACTCGGGCCCAGAGCAGCTTGGTCCTCACGAAGTTACTCTCCTTCCAGGGTTAAAACAGCATTTTCCTTAGCTTAGGTCAACAGAGGGACTTCTGATTGGGATCCTTTGAAATTCTTAATATCCAGAAAACTGGCCCCTTTCGAAGTGGCATTTGATATCCTGGCACTTGGCACATTCTAGTTTGGTCTGGGCTTTTGGGCCTAGTGTAGTAACTCAGACCAAACACCTGCTTCTCTCTTTCTGGCCTTATTCCCTCATTCTTTGAGTTGAATGTATACATTTGTCACTTTTTTTTGATATGTTTGTGGTTATTGTTGTTTATTTTGGCGTTTTGAGCTATTATGTCCAGGTCTTGACCCTGCTAGCAAGCACTCTTAACACCAAGACACATATGCAGCCTGGCACCTAGTGTGTTCTGTATGTATTTCTATCCTATTCCATGAATGGATGCTCTTATGTCTAAGTTACGGGCAGAGTCTTTTATCCATTCTGCATGCAAAGCACCACACCTCTGTAATAAAAGGCTGAGTTTTCTTGCATAGATGAAGACATCTGAGCAACCATGTGTCTTTAAAGGTATTGGTTAGGACTGGGGATAGAGCTCAGTGAGAGTGTGCCAGCCTGGTGAGCAAGAGATGCTGAATTACAGTCCCAGTACCAATAAATAACTAAATAGATAGATAGATAGATAGAGAGAGAGAGAAAGATAGATAGATGTGTTCTTAAACTGACTCTTTAAGTTTTTTTAGTCACGCGAGGAACAACCAAATAATAGCTAAGTAAGGAAATTAGGTAACAGAAAATATAGAAACACATAAGGGAAGTAGAAAGTCAGCAATCCCCACGTCATTAGTATGTTGCTCAAATTCTTCCAAGTCTTTTCTGTGCATGTTTAGTTCTACACATACAGATACACAGAGTTTCAAACTTAAAGTATAGGATTTTTTGCCATTCTCAGTTTATTCTTAATATTGTAGTGTATTGCCAAAATTGTGTTCTACAGCTTGTCAGCACACGTCTTCCCCAAATCCTCTCACCAAGGTCTCCCAGATGCAAACTGACTCCGGTTATTTGTCATCATTCCTGTCATTCATGAACACTTCTCAGGTTTCTGGTCCAGTACTCTCTGTAGGTGGCCTACCTGAACACGTGTTTCTGGGTGAACTGTTATTGGGTCGCTAGCTGGTGTGCCCCATGACTGGGGATCTTCACAACGCTGGTGCTCTCTGCCCCACATCTCCCTCCATCCTCTGTGCCTTTTCTGCAAAGTCGTAGCTTGCCTCCAATTTAGCCTGCCTTTCTCTATCAGGAAAAAGCTGTCCAAAATCAAGTGACCTTAGCCCAGTACTTTTCCTTTCAGCAGAAGCTCTTTGAAAGCAGATATAAGAAGCAAGAACCACAGGGAGAGTTTCTTCTCTCTGTGATCTGCTGTCTTGCTTGGTACACACTGGAAAAGTTTTCCTTGGGTCATTTTCATCTCTTCCATTGGACACAGATGATTGGATAGCTCAAAAGACAGAAAGCAGACTTTTGTTCCTCATCTGTGGGGTTTTAGAGGCTGAATTTGCTTACTGAATGAAACACTGAAACTAACCTTAAGTGCTGTAAATCAGACAGCAAGCATAAACATGTCATGTTTTCTGTTGTATGAGAGACCCAGACTGTAGGTAAAGACTAAATTAAAGCTAACTAATAGGATGTAGAGAGAGATGGCTCACAAATGGGGATCAAGAGATACAAGAAGAGGGTTGGGGGGAAGGGAATAACAGAAGGATTTAAGATGCATTCTGTACATGTGCCAACTCTCCACAGGACTGTGACATGATTTAGTGCACACATGCACTAATACAAAACAGATGGTAGAGTAATTAAACTTTTAGCCTACACCTTCCATAGTCTAAAGCTGTTTGTTGGTTGAATCACAGGTGGACTTCCACCATAGACCAATCATTCTGACCCTTCAAATTGGTGATAAGTGATAAGACTAAACTGTAGTTTATATTAATACATTTTAGACTTTTAATTTTTATCCTTTAAACCATTAGTTTATTATGAAGAAATGGAGTGGAGGATATCTTCTTTTGTTACATTGATTATGCTTAGATGTATTTATTTTAGTAGAATACATCTTGTATTGGGCACTTGGGGGAGAGTTTTGTTTTGTTCTTTACGGCGCTGGAATCAAACGAGGACCCAGAACAGCACATGCTAGGCAAGTACTCTACAACTGAGCTGCATCCCCAGCCCAGAGACCTTACTGATTAATCTTTCACTCCAAGACACATGTGCAAACTAACTCAGCCTGAGACAGATGTTGTCCTTCATTCCTAAGACTGTCCCTCAGCTCCTACCCAAAAAATCTGATTCTTTTTCCATCCTGCAGTCCTTCAACTATTTTGATTCATTATTGTGCAAGAGACACGTGGTCTTCCATCTTTTATTTAATAGTTAACCATTTAAATTCAAGAGCTTTGGCCGGAGATTTAGCTCAGTGGCACAACCACCTGCCAAGCAAGCCATAGGTCAAGAGTTCAATCCCCAGTGCAAAAAAAAAAAAAAAAAAATCCTAAGAGCTGATTCATTCATTTGTTCTTCTATCTTCTTAATGCCTTTCTCTCACCGTTCTCTGTACCCAATATGGGCTCAGATATTTACTACATTCTATTGCACAGCTGTCTATTTGAACCCCTAACATGTTCTCTTTCTTTCTGAACAGTCTGTGGTTTGTCCCATTATACAATAAGCTATTTTTTGATATCCTATCCTCCTACTTCCTAAATATATAGCCTGTACAACAAATTTACTTTGTTTGTTTAAAAGGTGGAAAAATACCAAAGATGACCTAACTTTGTTGTGAGCATGTCAGGATGTTTTTTTCTTTTAAACTTTTTTTGTGTGTACCCATGTTTACAGCCCAGTTTGTGACAGCTAAATCTCGGAAGCAACCCGAAAACCTGCCAACCAAGGAATGGATGAAAAATATGTGTTTTTTTATGTAATCGAGTACTACTCAGCCATAAAGAAGGATAAACTTGAGCCCTTTATAGGTAAATGGATGCAACCTGAGACCATACACATAAGTTAAAGAAATTAGACCCATATGTGTAAACATCGTTTTGTCTCACTAGTGTCAGAAACAAAGAGTAAATAAGACCAAAAATGCCCAATAGGTAATGTGAATTGGGAAGAAACCATTCCAAAGAAAAGACAAACTGTGGTGGGTTAAGGGGGAAAGAAAGGAAGGGTAAAACAAAACAAAATATTTATACATAAAATAGTTGAGGTAATTTACTGCTACTTTGTCTTAGTTCATTGAAAAGAAAGATTTGTGTTAATCTTCTTTGAACAAGATTTCATGCCTATATCTTGTACTCTGAATAACTACTACAAAGATAACAAAATGTAATATACTCATTATTGTTACTCTCCTACTAGGCAGGTTTGAAACTCTGTTGTATTGCTGTTTTTATTTTTATTTTTAATTTCTTTTCATTTTTTTTGGCTTGTCAGTTTTAAGTGCAGAAGGCATTGTTACTCACATAGTGCCATTTATTTGCCAATAGGAGCTATGTGTCAGCATCTGTATCCTTCTGACATTTCCTTCAGTTTGTGTTGTGAGCACTCTGCCTACTTTGTGGGTGTCTTGGTTACTTTTTACTTGTTGCTGAGACAAAACACCCAAAATTAGGGAAGGAAAGGTTTATTTAGTTTACAGTTTTTGAAGGTTTCAGCCCACAATCAGCTGGCTCCAAGGCAGGGTGGCATGGCACAGGAACAGCACTTCAAGGCAGCAACCAAGCAAAAGCAGCCATAGTAAAAGTGGGGAGCAGAGCAAGCCTCTTCTCCTCCTTTATATAGTGCACAGGACACCCCCCCACCCAGGGTGGGTGCAGCATTCACAAACATCCTTACCTTCCTTTGCACAGGGTAAGGATGTTTACCAATTAAGACCCCTGGCTCCCTGCTGAGTCTCTCAGCTAAACTTTTGACTTTCTCAAATTGTAACAATGACCAGGTAACTGTGCTCTACACCCCAGAATGTAGAGCTGCTGAGTTACTTTTTAAGTTGCTAGACTTCTCAAGTTGACACAATGTATAAACCGAAGCAGTGGGCCTTTAAGATGCCGCAAAGTCATCTTGAGTGTTCCCTGCTCCAACTCTAAAATCATCCCTTCTAGTCAGGCTCCCTATCTCACTGTATTTGGGAAATGGTCTCAGGATGGAAATTTGCTCTGAGTTGCTCATCACTAGTGGATTTGTCATGAAACTGTCAGTCACAAAGCTAGGAAATACATGTGTATAAGTTTACCTATGTGTGCACACACATTTATATTACATCACTGGTTTCATTTCAGATTTTTTGTGGTACTGGGATTTCGTACTGAACCATATGCTCATTTGTTAAAAATTTTTATTTTTTCATTTTGAAATAGGGTTTTGCTAATTGTCTGTGTTGCCCAGGAGTGGCTCAAAGTTGCATTCTTCTTGCCTCAGCCTCATGGAGTGCTGGGATTACAAGTGCATGCCACCAAGTCAAGCTTGGCTTTTACTTTTTAACTTATTACTGTCAGTATTAGTGGTTATTACATTTAACTCAACTTAATTAAAATAACTTGTTTGCATTTTGTGAGTAATGTGGTATAATTTTTATTCAAAAGTAGTTATATTAATTCAAATTGATTTTCTACAGAAAAAATATAGGTCAAGCATGGTGGCATACACCTATAATCTTAGCACTGAAAAGACTGAGACAAAAGGATGGCTACAAGTTTGAGGTCAACTGAGCTACATAGTGAAACCTTGATTCAAAAAGAAAAACTGGCATTGTTCCATCAATTTCTCTTGAAAAATTTGGTGGAGTTTGGCTTAGATTGAATGGATCTGTGAGTGATGATTGGGTGTGTTGCTGTGTTAACGTCTAGTGTTCTGAACTGTGAACACAGTAAATCTTACCATTTATTTAGAGCCTGTTCAAGTTATTCTGTTTGTCCTTTCAGGTTTATAATTCTTTCATGCCTTATTGCAGTTTTCTGCCTAGATGTTTTATAGTTTTTAAGTTGCTGTATATGTGTTCTCACTTTTGAAGTGGTGAGAGGGATATGCATGTCTCTAGAGAGAAAGTGTATGTTGAGTTGAATGAAACTATAACTCATCAAAGTTTGTAAGGTATAGAGCCCATCTTAGTCCCCATTCCAACCAGTCTCCGCAGCTCCAGTTCAACAGCTCAAACGAGAGCTGGTTTTGGATCACCTTCCTCACAATTACCATGGGTCCCGGTCAGGAGCTGGTCTCAGACCCTCTACCTGCCAGTTGCAGCAGCTCCAGGTCAAGCTGGTTTGTTCTTCTCCAAGCATTTGATTTCCGGTATTTTTATAAACAAAAAGACAGTTTCTTGAAAGGGAGATTTTAGGAAAGTGTCTTCATTACTTTCTCACTGATGGGACACAATATCGAACACCTACAATTTAAAGGAAAAACTGGGCGTAATGGCACACATCTGTGATCCCTGCACTTGGTAGGCAGAGGGAAGAGGATCGTCATGAGTTCAAGGCCACCCTGGACTACATGGAGAGACCCTGACTCAAAAAAAAAAAAAAACCAGTGGAAAAAAGGTTTAGTTTAGTTCTTCAGTTTGCGGAGGTTTCAGTCCATAGTTGGCTGCCTCCAGGTTAGAGAGGCATGTCAGAGGAGAAACAGTCCGTGGCAGGGCAAGTAAGAGGCAGTGAGCTTGCCTCCCTTTTGCTTTCCCTTTTATTCCATTCAGGGTACAAGCCTTCTGGTGTGCCAGCCATTCCCAAAACTATGCTAATTAGTGGGCTACTCCAGTACCACAGATCCTAATCCCAGTATCACAAACCCATCATCCATCCATCTCCCAAAAGCCACTAATATGACTGCTTGCAGCATTGAGATTACATCTAGATATAAGGCATAATAGAAAGTATGGGTGACTTTTTACTGTATTACACAATAGTGGATTAGGGGTTAATCTGGAGTATTCAGTGGCTGTGAAGTTTATTTTGAGGGGATATGTGTATATACATGAATAGGGGTGTGTGTATATGTTTGTGTGTGTGTGTCTGTGTGTGTGTACATGAATTGGGGAGGGATGATTCTGTATATTTTTAGTGAATTGCAGGATACCCTGGTTTTTTGTGGATGCATTTGAAAAGATGTACTACTATGCATTTTATTATTTTGTTATATTGTTGTATTCATGATAGAGGAGTTTCATGTTTGCTCATGGTTTTAAGGTGACGATCTGGGTATTTGTCTCAGGGTATAGAGGAATTTGAGAAAAGTAAAGTGGCTAGGTTTGTATTTGTGGTGCCTGGGAGTTTATTTGGCGGTTGGGGACTGTTTTAGTTAAGAGATTCTGTGTTAGTTTTTATAGACTCACTTTGTGAGCTGAGTGCGGAGGTGCACACTTGTAATCCCAGCACTGTTTGAGGCTGATGCCAGAGGATCACAAAGTTGAGTCCAGGCTGGGCAACTTTGCCACTTACTAACAGGCCTTGTTTCAAAATATTTTTAAAGGGAGGGTAGTATATGATGGCCCTGTAGTACTGTGCCACCCACTAAAGAAAAGAAGTGATGGAGCTTGTGTTTGCTTGTATTTGGGCATATATGGCTATGTATCCATTTATATCTGTGGGCATATTTTATTAATATATATGTAGGCATCTGGATGCTTGAATAGTTCTCATGTATAAGAAAATGCATGGCACAAAAAAAATCACAACCACCATGAGATGGAAGCCATAGGTTGAGAGAACTTTGGTGCCTGCCTTCCATGGTGCACAATTTCATGAAGCAGAGGATGACCACATAGGGTATTATGAGGATGAAGTAGACAGTTGAACACATCACTGCATTGTTGAGGATGACTAAGAGGGCCATGTGTGAGTTTTCATGAAGACCAGTTTCAGCAATGGAATGAAGTAACAGATAAAATGGTCAATGATATTGGCACCACAAAAGATTATTTGAGACATGAGAAGGATATGTATTGTGGTGAGCATGGATTCCACCACCTAAGACCGTGCCATGATCAGGCAGCATATCTGAGAACCCATAATGGCCCTGTAGCAAAGGGACTCACAGGTGGTCACATAGAGATCATATGACATTGCAACCAGCAAGATGATTGAAATCCCACCAAAGAAATGCTCTGCATAAAGCTGGATCATGCAGCCTTCATGGGAGATGGTGGTGCTGTCAGACACAAGGTCCACAATCAATTTGGGGACAGAGACAAAGGAGTAGTTGACATCCACAAGGGACAAAGGAATAAGGAAAAGTACATAGAAGACTTTAAACACTGACTGGCTGTTGCAGTTGACCTTATGAGTAGATTTCCCAATACCATTGTTACAGAAAAGCCAATATCAAACCCAATGTAAGACTCTTTGTACCAAGGAATCTAGTAGGCAGCTGTTTATTATGCAAGTGGTGTGATGGAAATCTCAGTTTCAAATCATCAGCATTGAAGCAGTGTTGGGTTCAGTTTAAATGCAGTTTGCAAGCAGAAAGTACAAGGCATTACATGATTAGTACCACGTATATGAATTAAGTCATATATTTTCAGGTAAACTAACTCGAAAAACATTTGCTTAAAATGAACTGTTTATCCTAACATAGGAATATCCTGGGGATGAGGGGAGGCATTTCAGTTAGAGCAAGCAGAGTTAAAAAAATATCTTTGACTGGGTTACTTTGCCCCAACCAAAGTTCTTAAAGTCAGTTAGAAGCAACATATTTTCTTAGTCAAGGGAAACACAAGCTGAGAATAGTCAAATTGGCCCAGTGCATTATCAGAAGAAAAGCATTCGTACCCAGACAGTCAAGGCTTACCTAATTCACCAGGGTGCTTGCATGACAGGAAGCATGAGTGTAGGCAGAGGCTACTATTTGATTTTAACTTGCTAACATGTCTATAAGTTTGCGATTCCATAACTGTGCCTTTACTAACCATATCATTGTGCCTCAACACTGTGACCACATACAGGAGTAGAACCAGAGCAGAGAGTGTTTTCCTCAGTCCTGGATTCTTTGTAATTCCCGAAAGGATGAATTTAATCATGTTGTTGCCATTCTACATTGAACCAGAGCTGACAAAAGCACATTGTACAACACTGGAAAGACTACAAAAGAATACGATTTTATTCATAAACACAGGACTTCCTGGGAATTGCATCTCAATCTCTAATAACCTGCTTTTGTCATCAGATAGTGCTACAGAAATCAGAAGCTAGTAATAGAATCTTGAAACCTACTGATGCCCAAAACAATGCCTCCTTCCAGCACTAAGATTCTTCTTTTCTGTTCTGGCATCTGCTGCCAGTGGCAGTTAAAAGCTCCTGTTTCATAATCGTAGTGTATACATGCTCCCAGAAGTTCGAAGGTATTAACAACCTTGGGTAAACTCTTGAGTATCAGTAGCTAGAAGTCTGTGAATAAATTGGCACCAGCTTAGCACAAACTTGAGTTAAATCTTGTTTGTTCTCTGTCTCAATCTGCTGAATGCTTCCATTCTGATTTGCAAATCAAACTACATTTGTACAAGTCTTTCTCTCAGTTTATACTTTGGGATAACCTCAACCTAGGATGATGACCTTTGTTTTTCATTAGACACACCAGATAACTTGGGAAATAATATCAGGTTTTTTTATGTATTCCAAGACATTATTGAACATAGAATGTGAGACTTGAAGAACCAGGAGACAGGCCATGTCTCAAAGACTTTCATTTATTAAGGATTATACTCTTCCTATATGTATGTCTACTTTCAAAAGTCAAATTATTGATCTTATCATCACTACATATTGCTGACTTTCATCACATACCTACTGTGTGATACACAGTGGAAGATCTGATGCAATATTTTCTTCATTGTTTTAGAGTATATATTGAGGCCAGGAGAGGTGAAAAATGACACCAAGTTCCAACTACTAGTAAATTCTGAAGTCAAATTCAAACTCAACTTCTACTGTTTCCAAAATAAATATTAATAATGATATATACTCTTTTATCATAATTTCAGGTTGTCAATATCAAGAAGATATTGTCCATCATGGTAAACTTTCATTTTTGTAATAATCCAGTAAGATAGATTTATACTTAATACTATTGTTTTGTTCCTCAGTGGTAGTCATGACAATCCTGCAATGAAAATCATCTACTATCTCTGAAAGTAGAAGTTACCACCATTAACTAACTAGGTAAGTACTGTAAATTTTGAATGTGAGGATTAAAGAAAAATAACCTTTAAATCACTTACACTGCTCAAAAAAACTCATATCTACGAGCTGACTGACACCATCTCCATACATGAGCCTCAGTACAAATCATTTGATGACTAATATAAATATACATTATGAAAATATCATGTAAATCTATTATCATTCCTTTATCTAACCTCACTTCCTCATTTCCATTTTACCTTATAAAGGAATGGTCCTACATGAAAAAATAAAGAATTCTAAAGTATAGTCAAAATATCAATTTAAAAAGCACCTTTATTTTGCACTCAGTGTATACCATTAAAGCACTACATCTGTTATATGCACCAAAGTGTCTATTTTTTTATCATGTAAGATAGATAACCTCATGAATCACAGCTTGAGAATAAGGAAACTGAGCCTCAGAAAGTTTAAGCACAAGGTCTTACCAATCACACTTAGACTCTGACGAAGTGACTGATACTTTTAGCTAGCTCAATAGAACTGCTACTGCACTCAAGCCATATGATAAAAGAGCAACTTCAGGGAGCAACAGGCATCTTTTTGCTAGTGACTTAGTAAAA
The DNA here is from genome assembly GCA_004363535.1 of Dasyprocta punctata. Lineage (NCBI taxonomy): Eukaryota > Metazoa > Chordata > Mammalia > Rodentia > Dasyproctidae > Dasyprocta > Dasyprocta punctata. Next base: position 17,715 of record RJWM01021332.1, on the reverse strand, counting down.
ACTGTGTCACTTGGTTCAAATATTTTAGGGACTATAGTTTTATCCACCTTGCTAAATAAGGTAGCCAACTATTGTTTGTAAACCTGCAATATAGACTAACCTCACATCTCCAGTCCCAGAACTTCAAAAGTTCTCAAATAGCTCTAATAAGCTGGACAAAGCACATTCATGAAAATAGTCTAAATAGACTTCATTGCTTGTCCCTTTATATCCTAGGATATGTTGCTATATTGCTTCTTGAATCTCAAAATGACTGCTACACTGTTGCAGAAAAACTGATATCAGATGGAATGGAAGACTCTTTGCACCGAAGAGTTTGCAAGGCAACTTAAATTTGATGCTGGTGGGCTGGGAGACTCAGTGTGAGTCCGAAATACCAGCCCTGGGTCAGCTTAGAGTTCAGTTTCAATACTTTTTGCAAGTAGAAAGTATAAGGCTGATAGCAGGTTATTACTTTATTGGTTATGTGAATTAAGTCATACATTGTCAAACAGATTTGTTTTAAGCAGGTTCACTTGTGAGAAATTGTTTATCATAAGGTAGGAACATTCTGGGAAGGAGAGGAGGAGGTCTGGGCAGAGCAGATAGAGCTAAATGTGTCCTTGACTGGGCCAGTGTGTTCTAGGCCTAAAGTCCCTGAGGCAAGATGGAAAACTATAAATATATTTCTAGGTAGGAAGACAAAGGCATTATTGCTGATACAGTCAGGTTGACACAGCACATTATCTGGGAGAAGCAGTTGGATGCCAATAGTCAAGGCTAACTGAGCTTAGCAAGCAAACTATGTGATTGACAGCATGAGCACCCTCAAAGGCCAATAACTGATCTTTAACTTCTGCTGTGAAATGTCCATAAGTTTCTTGTTCTATAATTTTGCCCTTACAAAATATCAGTGAATAATAAGGGTTCAAAAGAACCAGCTCCAGCACTCAGTTCTTTTTAGTCAAGAACTATTCAGTTCTTACATGCATTGTATCCTCATACCTCCAAGTAAAATTTTCTTTGAGCAGTCCAATGACCTAAAATACTTTTAAAAAGTATGTCCTATGCAATAATAGACAATAGCCACCTTTCTGTCTTCAAAACCAAGAATCTACCAAAATTCTCTTTTGACTCTGAGGATACATCTCATTTAATGTGACATTCAAAGGCCTCTTCTAGAGTAATCTGTCTCCTGTTTGTGCAGGTCCTCCTCCCAGAGAAGTTAAGCCCACATCTTACTGTCAGACACCTGCTTCACCATTTTTTGTACAGTATAAATGACCCTGTTTTGGGTTGGTGATTTAGCTCAATGGCATAAGCACTTGCCTGGCAAGTGGGAGGCCATGAGTTTGATCCCTGATACCAAAATAAATAAATAAATTAAATTAAATTAAATACCCTGTGTTTAGGTCTGAGCAGACTCAATTCTCTGTCCTCGTGAGGCTGCTTACTAACCACTGGGTCTTCACTCCTGTAGAATCAAAGCAATTCAGTAGTAATCAAAGTCCATATGTGTAGAATGCTATTAATCACTTCATGGTTTTCTCTTTGACTTCCTACAACAACTACCTGAGATTGTTACATTGTTGTCCTGGGTTTTGAATGCATAGTAGAATTTGGAGAAACTTGATTACAGCCTTCACCTGGGTGTGTGATGATGTTCATGGCAGAGACAGCTACCCCCTCTGCTGTTCAACTTTTCCAAGAATGTTATGTCTTGCCTTGCAGGACTTCATAAAGATAAAAAAAAATCCAGTGTGAGACTGTTTGGAGAACAGTATTCAAATACTCGTTGTGATTATTTTCCATTCCTGGAAGCTGCCTGATTTCCTGTGGCTTCTGCCTCTGCCCTTTGTTAGCAAACCCATTACAGCCCAACTCTGCCTCTATCGATTGCTTCTTCCTCACTACTTCTTTCGTCAGTGTCATCTGGAAGGTTAATCACATGGACTTCTATAGATTCCTTATTAGGAAATGATTCGTGATAGTCATCATTCACTTTTGATAATTTTGTGCTGGTTTTACCTCCTTATAGGGTTGATAAAAGATGATTAACTTATGATCTTTTGCTGGGCTACATACATGCTAGCCATTTAGTTAATTTAATCAAATCCATACCTTAAACACACGCAAAGAAAACTGCACTGAATCCAGGCAATACCAGGGCCAATCCCTGCTCCAGGATCTAAGTGCCATGTTAGAGAATGGCTACTGTCCTGGCATCCTGTCTCAAATATTCAATTTACCATCTCCATCTTCCATCTGTATCATTTCCATTCCTACACATGCTTAGGCAATTTGAAGAGCTGAACTACGCCTTGGGATCTCATTTAAGTACAGTATTAATTTTGGCCTGTTACCAAAGAAAATTTAAAAAACTCCAACTGCAAATTACTAATAGTGCAAGGCTTTTCAATCCCAAGACCATGGCAGTGCAGCAAATAAAATAAGTAGGTGAGTAACTAACATATTTAAAATATAATTGTTCATACATAAGGTGATTTAATTGCTTCAGCAACTTCAAAACAGTATATCAATAAAAGCCTTTTAATATTCAATCAAAATTTTGAAGCTACCACCAAAGCTGAGTTTTGTCTCTTCTGTGACCTCCAATGCCCATTACTTGATTATTCCAGTAAGAAAAGAGCGAAAATTGTGCAGGTAAATTTTGTTAGATTACCTCAGAGTGACTGATCTAATTACATCCAGGATGCATGTGTGTGAACTTTATCTAGAGAAGAATTAGGAATTATAGGAGCATGAAAGACAGAAATAAAGACAGACAGAGAGACAGAGAGACAGACAGACAGACAGGAAGAAAGAAAGAAAGAAAGAAAGAAAGAAAGAAAGAAAGAAAGAAAGAAAGAAAGAAAGAAAGAGAAAAACAGGAAATGAAAGGACAGGAAAGGAAGAAAGAAAGGAAGAAAGAGTGAAAGAAAGAAAGAAAGAGGAAGGAAGGAAGGATGGAAGGAAGGATGGAAAAAAGAAAGAAACAAACAAACAAAACAAAAGAAAGAAAAGCTGCACATAGAATAAGCAATCCAAGCACTCAAGGGAGTTATTTGATAATAACAGATTTTGCCATGCTTATGAAAAAAATTTTAAAGAAACAGCTGCTTAGAGTGTCCAAGGACTTAAATGGTAAACAACCCTGTGGTTGAAATGGGAACTTGCACTACTTCAGAAAAGGAAAATTTTCCCAAAACAGTGGCTGGTAAAACTGCTTATAAAATCATTTATGGCACTGTGCCTACAATGTGGCTGTATTTTGAACTTAATTTGCAAGCAGTTTCCAATCCACAGCTTAGAAGGATTATTAATAAGACATTGTCCTTTGGATAATGGAATTGTACCAGAAGAGGGCAGAGAACCTCTTGTGAATGGCACAGAGTTTCAAAATGCATACACTTGTGTCATCCTCCCAGCTGCAGCCCTTTGTGGCTGTCTAATGTCTGAGAAGCTGATCACTGAACTGGAAAATTCCAATCCATGTACATAGAAATCCTCGTATCACAGGGTGGGGTTTTACTGGATGCAAGTGAAGCTGATAAACCACAAGCAAAAAGATCAGATCATAGTATTAACCATTCAGTTATTTACTCTAAAACTAAACGGTGTGCTTCAGTGACATGATACTCATATTGTAATACTCACGCTAATATAGTCACTAATATAGTCACACTATATTGTTGTCAGTATGGATCAAGGAAAAGGAATGCTGCTTATCTTGGCCACCTACAAAGTAGAAGAACCAAAGTTTCTGCCATCCAATCTGGTACTCTCTTCAACTTTTCAGGATGTTCTTGAAAAGATAATTGTTATTTAAACTTGGGTCTAACTAAAATTCTAGGAACACGGCACCAACTACTCACATCTATGCTCCAGTCTTAGCTTCTTCATCTCCAACTTGTAATGATTTCCTTCAACATGCCTACTTTTGTGCTAACCAAAGAATTCATATATGTATTTGTTAGTTGTCAATGTATTCTTTTTATAAAATTTTTTTCAATTTTAAAGATAAAAAACAATAAAAACAATAATACAAAATTTCAAAACAAGATACTAGGAGACATATATATATATACATTTTCCCTTTCTTCTGTTCTCCTTTCCCCAACCCCAGTTGCTCTTTTCTTTTGAGCAGTTTCTTCTCCTTTTGCAATATCTGTTGTGTATTTTGCATTTAACTTATTAATGCATTCTTAGTTGAAATTTAAATTTCAGGCAGACATGATTTTTTATTATTCCACTGAACATCTCATCTGACATAGTATAAGAGAGAAATAAAGTTAAAACTGCCTAAACTCAGCTACCCATAGAGTGGATTTTCAAACAATGCATTTTAACACCATGGGAGAGGAATGTGCAAATCTCTAGAGAAACAGTAGTTACCATTTCAAGGACCTAACCCCTAAATTTATACCCAAAAAGAGTATCAAATTATCTCTATGATGAAACAGATGGTTTTCCTCCCAACCATGTGTTGATTTAACAGAAATTTAGCAAGTAGCTAGGCATTTCTTGATTCCAACCCTTTCCACTTTCCATGATGCCTATACATGTATGGGGAACAGATAATCAAATGATGTTTCCCTCACAGGAACAGAATTCAGTGTGAACAATACAGGTAATGGAATTCAAGGAAAACCTGAAAGGAAGAGAGCACCTCTACCAAATAACTACTAATAAGGGAAGCAACCTCAAAACAAGATTCCCAATGGGAACCATGATCAGGTCCATGTTAGATGTTCTGCATCATGCTAACGAGGAATGCTGTAACACAGGAAGAGAAGAGGGTGTAGAACCAAAACATTTGGCTGCAGCATTATTAAGGTTCTCCCCTCCTCTTCCCATTCTTCTCCTCCTCTCCCATGTCCACCTCCTTTCTTTTATCTCTTTCTTTCTTCCTTCTTTCCTTCATTCATTCCTTACTTCCTTGTGTTCCTCTTTCTAACATTCTTCACATTTTCTTCTTTACTTTGGGGATTGGATCCAGAGCCTTTGCACTGAGCTGCAGTCCCAGTCCTTTTTATTATTCATTTTGAGACACAAACTTGCTAAACAAGTAATTTGTGTAAAGTGGGCTCAAATTTGTGATCCTGCTTCCTCAGATTTCCAGAGTCCTAGGATTACAAGTGGGCACCATTACACTCACCTTTATATTCTCTTTGCACAAAATGGCAAACTCATTAAATGTGACAAACTCATAAATCCTAGAGATTGAACAGTACACATCTTCTGCACTGGAGCCAGGAAGCAATGCTCAGAGTAAAGACCATAGCTTTCCCAAGCTAAACCACAGTCACTCTCAGTAACAATAAGGTCCTGAGCTTCTCTGCTGATGAGAACAGCCAAGTTCATGTCAGGAAAGAAGCTCAACAATCTCCTCCAGAAGAGACAAGGCCAAGAGGAGAACTGACAGGGAACCAACAACACTCCCTCTTCCTCTCCAGTTCTCCTTTATATCTTAGCAACAATCCTCAGATGGGCCAACCATACTCACCGCCACACTGACACAGTTCAGCTGGAATTATAAGTTGACCACCAATTATAACTCCATCACACTATCTCATTTCATACAAGGATCTAATCGTCTAAATCAAGTGTATCTCTTAGATATGAAAATATTCACTTAACATAAATCCATGTATCACACATACAGAAGCAGTAGCTCTAGAAACTTACCAAATGCCATTTAGTGAGATTAAATAGAAAAATAGCTACTCTTCTTTCTGTAAAATGTTACTCAAATATTAGTAAAGGAGAAAAGCCTCTCCCTCTATACTCAAGAAAAACTGAAGTGAGCAAGAGGATAATTAAGAAAATAGGAAAACGTCAACAGGAAATTCAAATTCCTTAGGCTATTTATTCTTTGTGCCAGAAAACAATTTAAAGATACATTAGCAATTGTTTATTTCTTAGTTTTGAAACTTTCTTTTTTCCTTTAGTGGATGTCACTCTCCTCTTGTATGACATATTTCTTTTTCCACAAATACAAGATAAAGAAAGGAATAAAATCTATAAATCCTCACTCACAACAGTCACTCGCCAAAATACTCATTCAAGGGATTCTTTTCTCTTTTTAGTTTTGCTTCACCCTGTTCAAGTGAAACTTTGAAAGATTCAAAGATCAAATTCCCTGCAGAAGGCAAGATCAGCCAAGTAAAATATGCAGGAAGAATTTAATAAACTAGCTGGGAGACTCTGTAGCACAACGTGTGTTAGAATCTTCAAGATGAAGAGCTATAGTCTTTTCCACTACATATTCTGAGTCTATGAACATGACTATGGAAGCCTGGGCAATACATCTGGCAAAAGCTGGTAGTTATCAAAAGCACGTAACCAGAATTAACGCCCCAATATTGACAGTTACTAGAAAGGAACACTGCTTCCTTTTTTTTTAACTTTATGTCAGCAGCATGTAAAATTTGTTAATTCTCTTGCACTATAAAGGTAGTCCTCCTTCTTTGTGTGCATCATCATTTTCCTAGCTGAGAGAATGAGCTAAGTCTTTCTCCTCTTTAGCAATCTTCTCATGGCACTTTTCACCTCTGTGTTTCTCACTGTGTAAATTATAGGATTTAACATGGGAGTGAGGATTGTATAGAACACAGTCACAAATTTGTCCACAGGGTAGGTAGCCACAGGACGCAGGTAAGCAAACATGCAAGGTACAAAATAGAGGACAACAACGGTGAAGTGGGAACCACAGGTGGAGAGGGCTTTGTGCCGCCCTTCAGAGCTGTGGGATTTCAGGGAGTTTAGGATGACTGCATAAGAGACAAGCAGCATGGACAGAATGAGCAAGCACATGGCTCCACTATTGGCTGCCACCAACGTTCCCAGCTGGGACGTGTCCCTGCAGGCCAGTTTCAACAATGGAAAGAAGTCACATATGAAATGGTCAATGACATTGGGGCCACAGAATGGCAGGTGGACCATGAAAAGAATTTGCACAGTGGCATGCAGGATCCCTCCCATCCAGGTTACCACCACCAAGAGGCGACAGAGTCCCTGCCGCATGATGGTCATGTAGTGCAGGGGCCTGCAGATGGCCACGTAGCGGTCATAGGCCATGACAATGAGCAGGATGACCTCTGAGCCCCCTAGGAAGTGCTCCACAAAGAGCTGTGTCAGACAGTCGCCCAAGGAAATGGTCCTCCTTTGGTAGAGCAGGTCGATGAGCATTTTCGGGGTGGTGACAGAGGTGAAGCAGGCATCTATGAGGGACAGGTAAGTGAGGAAGAAATACATGGGAGCAGACAGGGTGGGGCTGAGGGAGATCGTGATGACAATGAGAGAATTGGCCAGCACAGTAAATAAGAAAATGAACAAAAAGACAATGAAGAGTATTTTCTGCAAGTGTGGATTCTGTGTGAGTCCTAAGAGAATAAATTTAGTCACATTATTGGGAGGTGTGGGGTGATCCATTCAGCAGGTAACAACTTCTCCAAGGCTAAATCACCTACCAAAAGATAAAGATACAAAGTTAATTGTTAGTCCTTCAAAATTTGATGATTTAATATAGTTTCATTTGGTAAACTTACAGTTTCAAAACTGGGTTAAAAATTTCTCTGCCTTAAGCTTTCCAATCCATAAAGATCTATAAAGTAAAAGAAACCCTTATTTTAAAAGTTATGAAAATAGACACCATGTGGAATACAAAAAACAAACTTCTGGATAAGATAAAGATCACATGACTTATAGATAGATTAATTAAGACAAGTACATAAGTATACTCATTGAACAACTGTTTATTTGACACATACTATGTGTAGCAATGTATTTGGCTTTGTATAATCATTAAAATGTCCATATTAAATGCAGTTCATAATCCCTCTTCTGATATTTTATTACCACGCTGCAGCAGTTCATCCTTCCACAAGAGAATGACCAACCCTACATCTCTGTGTTTCTGCTCCAAAGATTCTTGTCTTCTCCCAGCTCGTTCATCATTCTTGATTAAAGAATATTGCATGATTAGTGGAAAGAGAGGAAACTGTCCTGATCTGGAGAAGTAAGTAATACCAAGAAATGAAAAGATGTTTCTTTTCTTTTCAGAGTTAAATGCACAAAGGGCTTTATCATTGACCTAACATTGATAGAATCATACAATTTTATATGTTCGTGAAAAGAAAGTGAAGCAATTTCCTTGCGTTCCCTTTCTCTAAGGACAACTCACCGCCAAATGTGAAAAGAAAACTGCAATTAAAGTAAGAATAAGATAACACAAGTGATTCAGAAAGAACTTTAAAGGAATGAAAATCCTTTGACTCTTTGACTTCAAAATACTCGTCCTAGACATAAAACCTTAAGCAAAATATTTTTTAAAAACAAAATTATTATGCAAAAATATGTTCAATGAGATTATTTACTAGCTGAAATTATAAACTGTGTGAAATATCTTATATTAGAAAGTAAAATATATAACAAAATAGATTATTATATATAATAATACACATGATAATTTATCAGATATTTTCAAAATTTATAATATCATGGAAAGTTGTTCTGTTGTAACAGCAAATGGGAAAGTTTAGGAATGCTTTCAATCAAATAAGATTTTAGTTTAACTATATTTAAATAGTAAGCAAAAGACCTACAAATGCTTTTACTTATTAAATTTATGGAATTATATTTGATTCTGCCATTCTCAGATCTCAACATGTTGAACAAAGACTGAAGTCTGGGTTGTTAGGAATGAGGGTTAATTATATGATTTTTCAGGTTCATTTACTTAAGAGATTCTGTCCTCATAACTTCCTTTAAAAGTGTCTCAGCTAAGGGATCGGAATACAGCTCCATAGCACAGCTCCTGCTTGGCAAGTGTGAGGCCCTAAATTCAATTCCATGTACAAATAAATAAATAAATCTCACCTATCAACTGCTGAATGCCTACATGACCAGGGTCCTGAGCACCTGTTTATGAAGAAATAAATGAAAGTTATAAGATTAAAAATGTCAAGCAGCCCAGTTCCACTCAACCTTGGTTGATTCATAAATGTGACCACTGCAGGATCCTTGCTCTGGAACCTCACCACCACCACATATGCTGCTTGTAACAAACTCTGAATTTTTTTAGCTGCGGTTAATTAGACCTCAGGAGTATTTCACTGGCAGACACTGCCAACAGCCCAATTACTGCATCTTACTCAACTCAACAATACTTAGGAACTTTTATGGCCTTATCTCTAATTACTAACAATTGCCTTAAATTCACACAAAGACAAATCACCAGGTGAAGAGAAAGTAAAACAGTCCTCTGCTAATGAGTTTGGATATTTAATAACAAATGAACTTAGTTTATTAGTGAAGTGAGGATATTTGACGTTGTATAATTTAAACATTAGATATGTAACTGACTCAAAACTTTATTATATTTTGTTTCCTTATCAACCTCTCCTGCACTTGTAAATATTTTTTAATGATTGTCTTAGTGGATATACACAAAGTAATAATTATGATGCATATTATACTAGCAAAACTTCATACCAGGACTAGTTTACAGTGTTTCTTCAAAGCAGTCTTTCTCATAACAATGTCAGTAACTAAATTAACAGCAACATGACGAAAATAGTTATATTCTTCAACTAACTTGACAGATGTAAGATACATTTTCTGTCATTCAAATGTAATCTAGTAATATCCATATGAAATGGAAAAACATATTGCCTCTTTTTAGCGTGGAAAACAGTCACAGAATCAGAACATCAACCCATGGAATAAAAAAGCCAAGCTTCCTGATAGCTGGGCCAGAGTCCTCATGCTTAGATTATTGTGTGACAAGTATTGTATCGAGACACGTTTATGTTATCTCCAATTGTGAGGTGTAATGGAATTGTGAACTACAAGAAACATACAACAATTTTTGAAATAACATTTTTTTGGAACAGTGATCAAACTCACAACCTTGCACCTGCCAGGCAGACACTTAGGCCACTGAGCTAAATCGCCATTCCTGAAGTAACTTCTAAAAACAGTGAATTCAGTTATATTTAAGAATATTCCTAAATACCACAGGCTCATTCACTCACATTCAAATATATTTTCTAAAGTAAAAAAGAGAGAGAGGGAACTTGTACAGAACTCGGAGTTGCTGTTAGACACTACAGGCATTCTGAGGAACAGGTTAGGAAATAGCTTAACAAAACTGATACTGTGGGATAAATTTAATTCATCTAGACAATAGAACATTGTAGGGTTGTAAAAACCATTGTCTTTCAACTTATTTGCTTTTCTCACTGATGAAATAAAGTACCCAACACACAAAGTTAAAAAAGGAGAGATTTATTTTGGCTCATGATTTGTAGAATTTCAATCCATAGTCATCTGGTTCCAAGGCAGAGTGGCATGGCAGAGGGTCATCACAGAGGAGAAACAGTTCATGGCAGGGCAGACAAGAGACAGAAAGCAGCAGCAGCAATGGCAGCAGCAAGCCTAGCTTCCTTCTGTCCCATTCTATTCCATCCAGGCTAGAAGCATATTGACTGGCAGCTTCTATTATCCACACCCTTAATCTCAGCATCACACCCTAATCTACACTGACACAACCTAATCCACCTACCTTCAAAACTCCCCAACTATAAGCAGATAACACTTCGTGGCAAAATCTAGATACAACTATAATATCTCTCAACTCTAGAATGAAAGCAGAGAGTCCAACAGGAGAATGAACATGTGTTTTAACATATATCATGCCCAACCCAATAACATTAAATCTAGTCATGGTGGCTTATTACCTTTTCATCCAGCTTCTACTAAAATAACTTGAATGATAAATACACAAATTTTCCTTGAGTCTGCACACCTGTCTAGCTGAGCTCTGCATAACCTAAACTACAAAACCTGGAGAAACAAAGTTAAGTCCAAAATACTGAGTATTGTCCACGAAGGAAAATTTTCAAAACAAAAATTTTTGGAACTATAAGACAAAGTCTGCTTTCAGAATGCAAGAAGAAAGGGATGAAAAACTTCCAGAAAGACAGAAACACAAACTTCAAAGTGTCAATGGGAATGAAAGAAGGATAAATTAAACATGAATCAGAGTACAGTTGGTAAAAAACTGGTGGAAGTATCAGTATCATGTTTGCCAGTTTCATGGCCTAAACAAGCAAACAAACAAACAAACTTCAAATAATGCTTACTTCCCCAGGTGACTTATGGACAGTGTCATTCCCTTTAGTCAGCAAAGGAACTCTTCTCAAGGCAAGGAAATGCTCAAACTCAGAGCCCATATTGTCTTAGTTCAATCCAAAATTATTTTCAGGTCAGGAAGACATCTCCTGAATTGATCAAAAATGAAAAAGTTTAGAGATTCATTTGATTGCTAATTTTCTGCAGATAATTTCTCAAAACTCTTCCAATTTGACCTTTTCTAATTGAACTAGAAGCAAATAGAACAGCATTTAAGGTAATAAGAATATTATATTTTGGGACAAAGGATTTAGTTCAGTGGCTCAAGCATTTGCCTGGTAAGCGCGAGGTCACAAGTTTGATCCCTGATACCAAAAAATAAATTATATTTTGCAAATGAGAATGGATTCAAGAGAAGAAAAAAGAGTGGGGAGGAGAAAGAAATGTGAAAAAGAATTTAAATGCATTGTATACATATAACAAGTTATTCATGATAAATGTAATCATTAAGTATTGAGGACATGTACTAATAAAAATAAAACTTAAAAAGAAATGTAGAAAAGTTAAGAGAACTGTGTACTTTCTGAATGACCTAGGTAAACTGCTTGTAGAAACCACGTGAGTGATTTGGGGTCCTGGAATGAGCCTCTGTTCTGCTGATCTGGAAATTGATGCTCCCTTGGCCCATCGAGCTTCTATAATTTAATACATACCCTAAATACTGTTACACCACAGGGTTCACTGACTTCTTCCTTAAAACATACGACAGTTGTCAAGTGGAAGGTTGAGTCTTTCTGCATGTTATATTTATATTGTGGAAATACACTACATCTTTTTAAAGATACAGAAGTTATCCACAAGCAAGATTTGAAATTAAGGTGGGTAGATGGTGATACATTCACTGTAGGGAACTGGTACTTTTTAAAAAAATATACATCAATACTTACTTCCCCTTCCCCACCATTCTCTGTCTGTCTGTCTGTCTGTCTGCCTGTCTGTCTCTGTCTCCCTCCCTCCCTCTCTCTCTTCCTCTGTTTCTGTTTCTATCTTGCCTGCACCAGATTCATTTATTTAAAACACCTTATAAAGTTAATTATCTCACTTAGAAATTCGCAACCAGACTAGTAGACCAAAATAACATATAAAACACGTAATACAAATGTATAAATTCAAAGTACACTTTTATATACATTGCCCATGATGAACTTCAGTAACTTTTCTCTCTTTTTTTCTATTATCTGCCTTTCATTTTGAACTTCACTTATACTGAATTTATCATGTACTCCAAACATGGACTAAGAAAATTTAAAAAGAACAGAAGAGAAAAAGAAAAAGGAGATGGCTTATATGTTATAAAGAAAGAAAAAATAATCCTTCCATATTTGAAGAAAAAATTGTTTCTCAGCCAAACAACTCACCTTAATTACAAACCTTTCTTGTGGATTACTTTTGTATCTTTAAGAAGATATAGTGCTTTTCCACAATATGAATATAGCATGCAGAAAGACTCAACTCCCACTTGACAACTGCCATATGTTTTATTGAAGAAGTCAGTGAACCCTGTGATGTAACAATATTTATCAGATATATTATAATGATGGAATCATGATGTGTCAAGAGATGAATCATGCAATATTGAAGTGTATATGGCTGATTTACTGCACTTAACATTATGGTCCCAATGTGCATCTCTTCTCTACAGATAGTTCAAGTTAATCCTTCTTTATGAAAGGGTAGTGTTCCTTCCTCTGACTATACATACCACATTTTCTTTACTCTTCTGTTGATGGACAAATAGCTTACTTCCGAGATTTAGCTATTATGAATTGTGGTGTTATAATCATGGGTATGAATACGACACTATGGCATGAGGTCTTTAAGTCATTGGGACACTTTCCTAGAAGGGAAGCGCTATGTTAAATGAAATTTGTGTTTTTAGTTCTTGAATAGTCTCCATACTGATTTCCAAAGTAGTTGTACACGTTGAGACTCCTACCAACAGTGAAAAAGCGTTCCCTTTTCCCCCACAGGCACTCCAGAATTTGTTATTGGTTGATTTCTGGAAGACAGCCATTCCTTTCTGAAGTGAGATAGAATCTCAGAGTTGTTTTAATTTATATTTCTTAAATGGTCAACTAATTTGAACATTTTTTCATGTGTTTTTTTGTTGTTTGTAGACTTAACTTGGTGTGACACAATCTGATAGAGACATCTTAATCTAATGTATCTGTTCATTTCAGATACTCAAGTTTGAACTGGGTCCTCTTATTTGTGGGTCTAATATTGTGAATTCTTTACATGTTCTAGGTAATTGTCCTGTTTCAGAGCAGGAGCTGCCAAATTTTTCTTCCTCAATTTGTAGGTTCTTTCAGTTGGTGGTTTCCTTCACTGTGCAGAGGCTATAGTTTCATATGATCCCATTTGCTCATTGTTGGTATTATTTATTGTGCAACCAGGGTTCTGTTCTGAATGTCTGTGTCTGCACCTATGTCATCAAGCGTTTTACACATTTTGCCTTTTTCTGTTATAATGTCCAGATACTGGATCAATTTTTCTTTTAGTTTCGTGCTTAGTATGAGAGTTATGGTTATAGGTTACAGTCATTAATACAAAGAGTCAGTTTTCCCAGTGCAGTTTGTTAGAGAATATACATTTCCGCCAGCAAAAGAATTTGGCCTCTTTGTCAAGCATAACATCAATGAGTGTGCCTGGATTTATTTTTGTATGCTGTATTCCACTGATCCACAAGTCTGTTTTTTGCCAATACCGTCCTATTATTATCACTTTGGCTTTGTAGTGTGTCTTGAAGTCAGGGATAATGATGCCCCTGCCTTACCCTTGTTGCTCAGAATTTCTTTGGCTCTTCTGACTCGCTATGAATTTTAAGACTGCTTATTCTAGTCCTGAGGGAGAATGATTTTGGTATTTTGACTGAGATTGTGTTAAATCTATACAAATTTGGAAATTTGACCCTTTTGACTACACTCGTTCTGCCTATCCAGGAACAGGAGATATCTTTCAATTTTCTGATATCCATTTTAATCTCATTTTTTCAGAGTCAGACACTTCTTTTTACTGGAGTGGTTTTCACCTCCTTGGATAGGTTAGTTCCTAAGTATTTCATTTTTCTTGATGCCATTCTGAAAAGCATGGTTTCCGTAATTTCTCCTGATGTGTTTGTTTTTGTTGCACAGGAATCCTATTGATCATTGAGAATTGACTTGTACCTCTTACCCTACTGAAATGTTTGTTTTTTCTTTTCTTCCTTCATTTCCTTTTCCTTATGTTTTTTTGAATTGTAAGGAAGAATTGATTTTGGCTCAAATTTCAGGAGACTCACGGTTGGGGTTGCATCTTATAATGACCTTCTTTCTGGTAATTTCCCAAGAGAGGCAGGGTTCAAATACTAGAGAAAGTGAGTGTGTATATGTGTAAAGCAATTTTCAAAGATTCTATATTCATACAAGTAAGAATCCTAGTAATATCAAATTTTATTACTGTGGTGAATACCATTTTCATTTTATTATTATATTTTTTCTTAATCACAAATATGTTTACTTTTTTTTTTTTTTTTTGCTCCGGGGATCGAACTCACAACCTTGCACTTGCCAGGGCAGGCACTTAAGCCATTGAACCAAACTCCCAATCCTAGTTATTTTAAGGCAGGTTCACACTATGTAGCTCAGGCCAGCCTTGCTCTCACGTTGTAGCCCAAGCCGGCCTTGAACTCACAACCCTCCTCCTACCTCAGCCTCCAGAGTGCTGGGATTAAAGGCGTGTGCCACCGCACCCGGCTTGTTACTGTCTTTTGAAAAATTGAATTTCTTATTAAAGATTTCAGTGTAACCATTTGACATTTCTTATTATACATAATCAAACATATTTTATAAATCAAGTCATAATCAAATATTAGGCCCAAACAATTTCATATGATAAAAATTTCAAAGGATATATAATAAGAATAGTATTTTTGTTCAAGGTTTATGTACATGTTCTGTGACTTAGTCATTGAATTTTTCTGACCCTTCTTTATGTTCTGTGCAATTAGAACAGTAAATTTCAGTGTTGTGAGGTGATCATGGTCTTGTGGGGTAATAAAATTTCACATAGGTTCTAAAATCACAAGACTAGCTTTACTCAACAGAACAAAAAACTCAGTATAGCTTTAAAATCAGAGATATTGAGCATATACTGAGTTAGTTGGTACATGTGTGTCTTCTAGATTACGCCCCATGCTTAGATATCAAGAAGCAACACAGACTTCTGAGCATCCGCTGCATGTAAATGCAGGCATGTTGCGTGAGTCTGCAATCTGAAAGGAAAAATTTTTAAATTGCTGCAACAAAAGAAACATTCTGACCTAAATGCTGTCTTTCTATAAAATAAAAAATGTGGTGCATGTTACTATCCATTAGAGGAGTATCAAATTTTACTCTAAAAGGCAAATTTGACCCTAACATCTCTGAGGTTGAGCTGGTTATTTACGCATGCTTGTAATTTGTTTTTCCTTCATCTAGCCACAGGAATGACCATAACAACATAACAACATCTACCTTGTAAAAGTGTTGTAAAGTCAAATAAGAGATCTAAGAGAAGATTTAAAATACAAAACTTTTCACTTTCCCATGGTTTCATGGTCAATCATGGTCCAGATATGCTAAATAGAAAATTGTAGAAACAATTCATAAATTATAAATTGCATGTCATTTTTAGTAGTGTGAAGAAGTGTCACACCATGTCCCTATGTCTGGCTTGCAACATGAGTTATCCCTTTGCACAGCATAACCACTTGATCTGAATCATAGGGTCGACTGTCTTGGTATCACAATATTCAAGATGAAGTAAGCAGTAATGGATTATAATAATGTTATGGTGCAATAATTTATGGCAATATATTGTCATAACTGTTTTGCTTATTATTATTGTTAATAACTATAAATTTTAAATTGAATTTTATGATGGACATGTATATAGAGGAAAAACATAGTAAATTGACATGGTTCAGTGATATGCACAGTCTCAGTAACATCTATCCATTGAGACATCTGGTAATGTAGAGCCCATGGATAAAGAAGACAACTGCGATGAAATATGAAATTGTAAAGATCATGAAACATATAAAATTTTCATGAAATTATGTACTATTTAAAATTGTGTTCCTGTTTAATAATACTCTTATGTCTTTTTTACTGCCCCACTCTTTGCTGTGTAGATGATAGGGTTTAACATGGGAGTGCCCACAGTATAAAACACTGCCACTACTTTATCCAAGAGAAAGTTGGCTGCTGGACACAGATACAAAAACGTACAGGGCCCAAAGAACGAGATAACCACTGTGATGTGGGAGTCACAGGTGGAGAGGCCTTTTTCCTCCATGCAGAGCTGCGCGCCCTCAAAGAGCACAGAATGAGCACATAGGACACCAGCAACATCACAAAGGTGATAATAGCCATTCCCCCACCACTGGCAGCAATCAAGTGACCCAGAAGGAAAGTGCCAGTGCAGGCAAGCTGTATCGGGGAGGATGTCACATATGAAGTGATCTATCCTATTGGGACCACAGAACAGAAGCCAGAACATGACTAGAATTTGTTTAAAGGGATGGAGAAAGCACATTATCCAACACAATCCCACCAGGAGGCAGTACATGTTGTAGTTCATCATGGTCACATAGTGCAGGGGTCTACAGATGGCCACATGATGGTCGTAGGCAATGACCAAAAAGAGGACAATCTCTGAACCTCCTAAGAAATGTCCCAGAAAAAGTTGTGTCATGCAAACATTGAATGAGATAGTTTTGTGTCACAAAGCAAATCAGTTAGCATTTTAGTGGTTATGGAAGAAGACACAAACACATGTATCAGACACAAGCATGCAAGGAAAAATTTCCCTGGGAAGTCCAAAGTCTGGCTTCAGCCTACAGTAGTGACAATGAGTTGGTTTTCTCCGACTGTGACAATGCAGGTGATAAGTAAAAAAAAAACCCAAAATTTTCTGCATCTCTGAACTTTGTGTCAGCCCCATTAAAAAGAATTCAGTGACATATATTTTGTTTTCTTCCTTTTGAGAGTTAATGCTGAATTCAGAGGTGATTGATTAAAATGCAAAATTAACAGTTTCATAGCAAATGTGATGAGTCAGCATATTTTGGATTATTAGTTAAGCCAAAGAAATTAGTAAAATGAGTTATTTTCTTTCATGGTATTTTAGAAATGAAGAAACATGTCACATTTTCTATTTTACACAGAGACTTGTTTTGTTTTGTACAACGTGTAATATATTAACCACTGTTAATTTCCTACAATGTTTTTAAATTCTATATTATTTTTTCCTTTTTTTGTTTTATTTTTAAAACAAAAACAGTTTTAAAAAGAGATTGGATCAACCCATTTTATCATCTATTTCAACTTTTTTTTTTATTTAAGAGAGGAACGACACAGAAAAGAAAGACAAAAAGCAAGAGTCAAAGGACTACAGCAAATCCAAAGCAGTAACATTATAGGTTTACAAAACAACATGATTGCAACTTGACAATGGTTACAATATTGTGCATTGTTACCTTCAACATGGTTCTTTACATTAACTGATATAGACATGTAA
>RJWM01021331.1:0-35573 GCA_004363535.1 Dasyprocta punctata | reverse complement strand
GCTGAGGTAGGCGGAGCGTTGTGAGTTCAAGGCCGGCTTGGGCTACAACGCGGCGCAAGGCCGACCTGAGCTACATAGTGCGACCCTGCCTCAAAAAACCAGGGCTGGGAGTTTGGCTCAGTGGCTTAAGCGCCTGCCCTGGCAGGCGCAAGGCTGTGAGTTCAATCCCCGGTGCCGCAAAAAAAAAAAAAAAAAAAAAGTGTTACATGGATCTCTCAAAGCCCCACAAACAGGTGCTAGAGTTGGGATCCAAACCCCACCTGGCTGGCCTGGATCTGACTCCTCCACCACTGCCACCCTCTGGCCATCTCGCTCTCTATGAACAAAACAGGAAGTAGATGCCACCTTGCATGACCTCAGCTGGAAATGTGCAAGTTGGTGACTTCATTTATTTGCGTCCACACACATGAGTATGGAAGTGCCATGATAAAGTTTAGGGTGCGGGTACGCTGGCAAGTACACAACCCCCAGATAATGAGAATCTGCTGTACTAACTTGGTAGAGTCTGAGGTTACATCCCATCAGCAAAATGGATGGATACTCTCATCCAGAAACGAAAACCACATCAGTTCAACTCAGGGAAGATTTTAGTATCAAAAAATTTTTGTTGAGAACTTGAGGGAAAAAGTTTTTATTAGGGTTTCCTGGATTTCAGAATTATATATAAATTAAATGAGGACTTTAAAACTAAGAGAAAACTTTTCCTCAGACTAGATGGCACATTAAAAAGTAAAAAATCCTGAACTTTCACCCGTACAGTACATGACCACAGCTGGTGAAAGAGCCAACATGGCATGGCTCCCAAGCCGTGTTCCAGACATCTTCAATGCACTGCTCCATTCACACCCACTCATTCCACCTGTCCCACCAATTCTAGTACTGAATCGGCCCTCTCCGAAAGACGTGAGAAGGGAGTTTTTATTTTTAATTAGGATTAAAGACAAATGAATATCTGTAACTTATGTTATACTTGAGTTGGAAAGTAATCTTAGCTAAATGTGTCCTTCTAAGCAAAACTATGAGAATAATAAAGGGCACTTATGATAGAGAACCAATAAGAAAAAGAAAAAAATAAATAAAAACACTCTCTTTATTCTTAAAATAAGAAATAAGCCTAGAGAGACAGCTCAGTCAGTAGAGCATCAGACTTTTAATCAGTGGGTCTAGGGTCCAAGTCTCTGTTCAGGCACTTAGTTTTCATAACTACTATGGAAATCAGTACAGAAATTCCTCAAAAAGCTAAAAATAGAAATTTCATTTGATCCAACTATATCTTCCTAAAAGAGCTAAAGACATCAGATTACAGTAACATATGCAGACTCATGTTCATAGCAGCACAATTCATAACAACTAAGTCTTGGAAGCCATTTATACGCTCTTCAACAGATGAATGGATAAAGAAAATGTGGTGTTCAGACAGAATGGAGGGCCATTCAGCCATAAAGAAGGACAAATTTGAGTCACTTATAACAAAGTGGATGCACCTTGAAGCCACAATGCTAAAGAAATAAATCAGACATAAAAGGTTAAATATCTCATTGTTTCTATTATATGAGAAACCCAACACATAAATAATTCAAACAGCAAAATAAAAGACAGATGAAAGGAAACAGGGAGGTAGATTTTTGGAAGATGGAATGGGGATGGAGGGACGGAGGGAGAAGGGAGGGAGTAAAGGGAAAGGGGAAGTACAAAGGAGTAAGATGTGTTATGTACATGTACCAAGTCTCCACAATGTGTGTATTCATTGTCACAAACATGTACTAATAAAAAAATAAAACTAATAAACTACAAAGATCAGAATGTTTCCATACCAAAGATATAAACTCCTCTTGGTCATTCATACCATCAGACATAGTGTCAGAAAAATTGGCATCATTTATATCTGGCAGAGAAGGCAAAGAGTGAGTGTGACCCAAAAAGTCAGAAGGCAAAGAGATGGTGGAGCTGCAAGAGCTGAGGTGAGTACTCAGGGGGCTGCAGACCCTGGACGCGGGCCGGGTGCTATCTGGTGCTCGTCCTCTCGGAGAGTGAAGACCTGTTGTGTAGTGCTCAGTCCTTATCCCATCATGTCTCTGCTGGCCATGGGTTGGCCTGAATAGCAGGTTAGAAAACAAAACAAATGAAAAATTGCAGTAACTTGTCTCTTTCCAACAGAAATCTAAAATGTTACTTAACATACACAGTGAGGTGAAGCTGTAAGGCTTTATAATAAAAAATGGAAATCCCACTCGGACCAGCTGATCTTTTACTTATGCAGATCCCAGATAGCCAGTCCCCACTGCCAGGCCTCTGACATTCACACCACACCAACAGGGACAAATAAACTACCAGAGTAACCTAAAGTGGCTGGTGCTAGGATAGGGGAGCACTGTGTACATGAGCAGATAAGAGTAGGGTGAGGGTGACAGCAAGGCTTTTGT
The DNA here is from genome assembly GCA_004363535.1 of Dasyprocta punctata. Lineage (NCBI taxonomy): Eukaryota > Metazoa > Chordata > Mammalia > Rodentia > Dasyproctidae > Dasyprocta > Dasyprocta punctata. The sequence continues at coordinate 33,150 of RJWM01021331.1, read as the reverse complement.
CAGGAAGACACACAAGCCATATACTATGAACTGAGGCCAGATGGCTTCCAATGAATGCTATGGTAATAACCTATAATTACTTAACCAAAAGTACAATGGAGGCTTTTCTACAAAAACCAAGTTTTCAATCAAATAATGTATTGCCAAATACAGGACTGGGACAGGTGTTGAGGAGGTGGGAGGTAGCATGAAAGGGCAGTGGAACAAAGGTGTTGCTTGTACCTGCATGCAGTTTAGACCACTAATGCTTTAAAGTAAGTGCTATCTAAATGCCTCACCATTTTTAAATCTGATTGTAGCTTTACTTGTATACAACATACTTCAGAATTAAATAGAGCCCTTTGACCATGATTTCATTTTCCTAAGTCCTAAATTATTATTTAAAAGGTGAGAATTATATTGCAAAAACACGTATCAAAAAGAAACTTCCAAGAAACTTTACTTAAACTCTGTATTCTTCAACTCAGTTGTTCTGCTGAGTGTAGGTTTAAAGACACTGTCTTTTTTTTTGCACGTCTGTGTAGCGATTTCCAGCTGGGATTTGGTATCCATTAAATCTTTCTGTAGTTGTTGATTTTCAGATAGTAATTTATTTAATGTCTCAATATAATTCTCCTGAAGCTCTGCTAGTGAAATTTCTTTTGCCTAATAAAGAAGAATACTACAGTCACTTAATTTGTACAACAATACTTGCAATTTGTGGTGTTTCTAGCTGAAAAATTCAATTTGTTTTAGTTGCAACTCATCAATCTATGGCTTTACTGTAATTGGAAAAAGTGAAGATTTTTGCCATTAGTCCTCTTAAAACTAACAAAGACAAAGGATTCTGTTTCTTAAGAATAAACGGGAAGGTTGGACATGGTGGTACAGGACTGCAATCCAAACACTTGGGACACTGAGGCAGGAGGATTGCCGCGAGTTAGAGGCCAGCCTGGGTTACATCATGAGTTCAAGGCCAGCCTGAACTGCATAGTGACACTCTGTCTAAAAAAAAAGTAAATGGGAGTGGAAAGTAAGCAGTGCAATGGGCTTCCTGGTGTGCCAGATAGTGGCTGGAAGGATAGAACCAGGATGGAAGAAATGTGCAAGAATCAGAAGCAAGGGAAAGAAAACTGCAGCCATGGTTCTCCTACAAGAAAAAGGCTGAACAGCCCCAGAACACCTACGGGGAAAAAAGCAAGAAACCCACTTAAAGGGAAGAAACTTAATTCTGTAAAACAATTCTGGTTCTAAAAAAAGAATTCTGACTGACAGAGACAACTTTTAAATAAATTCTCTCAATTAAACACATTTATAGAATGTTGGCATCTACTTTTGCATCGAAAATGAATATGATAAATCAGGATTCAAGTTTATAGTGAGATTTACCATCCCGATCTGTTCTTAGCTCTGTGATCATTAATTTTATTTCGCTTTAATTTTAGATGTTTCTTGGTAATACAGGGCCTTTTGCCCTAATAAACATATTTTAATTAGCAAACTTACGGTGATTTTGAAAGTCTGATGTTTAGCCTGGTCTTTTCTATAAAAAACTTTCTGAAAGTAAGCTGATCAAGAGTGATCTGACAAAACTAACAGAAACAGAAACTTTAGACTGTCTCTGTTCTAGTGGTAATAGTGAGCTATAACATCTTTCAAAAAGTTGTCAATGCCAGATAAAATCTCACAACATCTGCTGGATATAACAGCTAAACTGCAAATAACTGTCAGTTTTTAAAATGCAAGTAATTTATTACAGCTGCTATTTTCATTAAAGTAGATAATTACAATAGGTGTTTTTAACCCAAATATTCATTTGTAAAAATAATTCTGTCTTCCTAGATAGTAAAATGCAAAAGGGCACTTTCTCATAATTACTTCCAAAAATATGCTCCACATGTTCACACTGCATGTAACTTTGAAACCAGAGAAAGCTTAAACTGCTGACAGGATTTCACCAGCCAGTTGGATGTCAGCTATCATTAAAAATACTTTATTTCAAAAAGATAAAACTTGTCTTTTCCAGGTATCTGTCAAAATTTTTCAATTATTACTTTATTAACAATAATTACAGATAAGTGAATATGAGAGGTAACATACAAACTGAGCAGTAAGAATGGGTCTGTTCAAAGAAAGAACTGTATTAACAGAAAGCTTTCAGAAAAATTCGCTGAACAGAATCTCTAGCCATAATCTGGCTTAACTCCCCTGTGAGGTCTCAACTCTAAATAGAACAGGAATCACTGAACACAATAAGTCTCTTAATCAAATATTGCCAAATCCTGAGTCCTCTGAGTATCCCATTAGTACAAATCAGAAGTCTTCTAGGATTCATTTGGCTTTAGCAGGGGCATACAGTCATTTGCTACCCATCCACCCACACACCCATACATTTATCCATCTACCCATACACCCATCTACCCCTTCCTTCATCTGTCCATCTGCCCACTTACGTATCTACCCCTTAAAAATTTTAGCTATTATTTCCTCTCTTATTTTCTCCATCTTTGTGGACTTGTGCTTTTAAAAACAATCTTAGGGCCGGGGTTTGAGCTCAGCGGCATAAGCGCCTGCCTGGCAAGTGCAAGGTCATGAGTTCAATTCCCAGCACGAACATAATAATAATAATAATAATAATAAAATAAATAAAAACAATCTTAGGGGTCGGAGATATAACTCAACAGCATGGTGCTTGCCTGGCAAGCACAAAGTCCTAAGTTCGATTCCTGATACCAAAAAATGAAATAAAATAAAATAAAATAAAATAAAATAAATTTTCTCATTAAAGTATTAGAGAGATTTGGAGAGGAAGCAAGATTACATGAATGTTCTCATCTGCGATCTTAAATAGCAGCATAGTACTTCATAGTATAGACAGCCACAAACTAGTCATTTAAACAAACACCTAGTTTATCTCCAAATTTTGACTATGACACACAACACTGCCATGACCATTTCTGCACATTAACTCCTACAGGAAAATTCTTTGGAAATGCAAACTGATACGAACATTGAAAAACAATTCAGCAATGGCTCAAAATCAGAAATGCACCTGATCCAGGGGTTTAAAGGCTATATACATATTTAGAAGGTTGATATCTATTGCTAAATTGTCCTCCTGAAAGGCCATATCAATGTATTTTCTCATTAACAGAACATAAGAGAATCTGTTTCCCTACATCTTTGCAAACACTGGCTATCTAATAATTTTTATTTATTTTTATTTTTGGTACTGGGAATCAAACTCACGACCTCACGATTGCTAGGCAGGTGCTTACACCACTGAGCTAAATCCCCGGCTATCTAATAATTTTTAAAACTCACCATCAAACTAACTCCCAAGAGTGTTTTTTGTCCTTAATTATTAGGGAGGTTTAATAGCTTTCCTTGTTTACTCGATATTTATAATACTTCTATGAATTATCTATTTTACCCCTTTTTCTACTGAATTATTTTTCTCTTATTACCTCTGCAGGAAAACCCTATATATTGATATTTTATATTAACGTTTTATCTGTTTACAGATTATTTTCTCCCTGTCTATTGATCTTTTTTATGGGGTCTTTTGCCAACCAGAAGTTTTACATTTTTATGTTGTAAAATCCTTTATGGCTTCATGGTACTTACAGAAGCTGTCTATCTGAAAGATTATTAAAATAGTACTCCATTTTTCTAGTTGAAATAAAGTATTCTTCTAGCCTTTTACATTTTCTTCTATCTCAGTCTCCATGATTGTGAGACTAAAACTATTTGGGAGCAAATAGGAAGCAATATATAATTATACATCTTTTTGGAGACATAATACTCTCTGGAGGTACAGAAAAAAAGAATTTCTATAATCTCTGGATTCTTGACCAAAATCAAGAAAAGATGAGTCAGAACACAGGTATCATTCTGAAAATGCTAAGAGTCTTATTACAAAACAGTTAAGAGTATAATACTGTTCATACTTCACTCTTAGCTGTCATGTTCCCTTGTTTTGCGGCTTATATATTTTTTTCCTCCCTGCTAAATTATTCTAATGTCTTAAACCAAGAATCCTTTTATTCATACTTGTGTTCATTATAGCACCAACTAAAATATTTTGACATAAAAGACTCCAAACACTTGATTAAATTAACTATAATTTGAAATGTAAATGAAACTAAATTATTTAAAAGATGATATACTTTATAATGAAGAGATACTGGAATGAAATTATAATACAGCAATAATAAAACCAGTATATAACATTCATTGCACACTTACTAAGTATCAGTACTACACTAAGCTCTTTATATATTTTTTCCTAAGTATTATACAATACTGTACGAACAGTTTATCATGAAAATAACATTAATAAAAACCTTCCTATTGATGGAACAGAAAATCATATTTCGCTCACTTCCATCCTAGTTTTAATTTTATTTTACTTGAGAAAATTTTTGCCGGGCATAGCGGTACATGCCTGTAATCCCAGCACTCAGGAGGCTGAGGCAGGAGGATCACCACAATCTCAAGGTCTGCCTAGGCTATACAGTCAGTTCAAGGCCAGCCTGAACTACATGCCGAGACCCTGTCAGAGAGAGAGAGAGATAGAGAGAGAGAGGGAGAGGGAGAGGGAGAGGAAGTAAATTTCCACAGAAGGTATATTCCATTTCATCTACCTCATCTTTATAATAGCAATACATACAACATGATTTTTAAAGGCTTTCTGAATAGAACAACTTAAGTTTCTATGCATGTACCTCATGTAAACCCAATTCCAATTTCATCACCATTTCAGAAAGATGACGATTTTCTACTTTGAGTGATTCCAACTGATTCAAAATTTCCTGAGAAAGGAAAAGCAAACAAAAATAAATAAATATAATAAATAAATCAAATGCATCTTATAAAATTTTGCCACAATAACTTCCACTAGGCTGTAACATTCTTCAATCATATACACACGCACACACAAACACAAAAGTATACACTTTCTGAAAGAATGTGTTCACCGTGCTGTCAGGTGATTTAACATGAACAAGGCAGGGATGAAGTGGCCAAGCTTCTGCTAGCTGGCAAATCCCTAATCACACTCTTGTGGTAGCCTCTTCCAATATGGCTTCTGCCTCTAGCATCAGGTGGGAGGGTACTTCCTTCACAAAACAGCTTATTCTCAATCCTCATTCTTCTTAGCTGCTTGCCTAGTATTACTTGGGAAGACATCCTTGACATTTTTTGGTTGTGTTCTTCCTCAGGAAAAGCTACCTGGGTAACCTTCTCACTGCTACCTTTTATTTTAAGGTTTAGTCCAACATTTTTTTTTTTACCCTAAGTGAAAAAAATCCTAAATTTGGTTCAAGTCACTGCTCTCTATACTCTATGCCTTTTCATAATAATTGCTAAATTTCTAGGAGGTTTCAAATGCCAACTTCATGCAAGAACTCTTACAGGTAAATGCCTAAACTTGATTATAACCTTCAATTCCAAGGCTTTTGTGGCACTGACTAGTAGACATTATCATATAAGAGTCTAGTCTTTATCTTAAACCAAATGTGCCAAATTAATTTCCCCTCTACCAGCTTCTCTATCATGTGTACCTTTCAAAAAAAATTCATTATTCTCATCCTAACTTACTCCCTACACTTTCTCTGTTTCATTACAAAACATTACTTTCTACTCCACTAACTTTAAATCTTGAGTGACACTTTCCTGAACTCTATCTACCTCATACTCCCAGTACAATCAAACACAAAGCTCAATTTTACCAGCCAAGTATCTCCAGAACTCATTCATATCTCTCTCCCTCCCTTGCTCACTGCAAAGGCCACCATCTTGCTGCTACACCAGCCTCTGAGCTCATTCTGTGTGAGGCCATAGCTATTCCCTACAGACCTCAGGACCACACTAGAACTCCTTCCCACAGCTGATGGGGTCCTTCAAGATCTAGCCCTGCTTTCCAGCCTTGTCACTACCATTCACCCCAAGAGCACACCACTATCAGTCACAGCCAGCATCTCACACTCTCTCCCAGACATATACATGTGCTTTTCCCCTACCCGATGTACGGCTTCTCCCTACTCGCCCAGTTCATTCCTATTCAACCTTCAGGTCTTCTTTCTCTCAGAAATCACAGCCTCTGGGAGCCTTGGAATCCAGTGGTCCAGATTGGAGTTCCCTGAGTGTGCTTCTAGTGCCACACACACACACACACACACACACACGACAGTCACCCCATTTGTCTGTATTCATCTCACCTCCTCACCAAGCCTCACTAGACTACTTGCTAACTGTTGAGTCCTCAGCCCAAAGCAGGTGCCTAATGAAAATTTGCTGAACTAAACATTACAGAAATCCTATCTTTACTAAATTCAATCTTTGAAAGAGGCGTCAAATAAAGTTTTTGTTTGAGGCTTTACCTTATGCTCCACTGCTTTTTCTTCTGCCTTTTGCATTTCTGCCTTGAGTTGCTTTTCCATGTCTGAGGAAGAACATTTGGCAGAAGCAATAGTGATATCTCGCTGATGTAACTCCCGAGTCAACTGGGAAATTTCCATCTTCATACCTTCTAGCGCAGAGCTGTAAGTCTGCTCAGCTTGTAAAATCTGTTCTTTCAACTTTAAACAGGCAGACAGGAAAATACCAAAGAAGTATTTACATAGAAAAATACATTAATAGTTAATGAAATAAAGCTTTCATTGTGTGATCATTTTTATGCCTAAATCTTGTAATCTGAACAACTACTTCTAAGATAACAACATGCAATATATCAACTAGTGTTAATTTCCTACTTTTTTTTGAAATTCTGTATCATTTCTATCCTTCGTTTCATTTTTAAAATACAAATAAAGTCATGCTCTTTCAAAAATAAAATGTTTATCTTACCTCAAGACATAAAATTTTTCCTAGATTAAATCTGCAGAAAACTAGCAATTTAGCAAGTTGCACGCCTATGTTGAAGGAGGTTATACTCATTTATTAGCTCTCAAAAAAGAAGAAGTGAGCTGAAGATCAGTTTCAAAGGCACACACATTACAGTGCAGCATCTGTGACCTTCCTTTTATTTAGCTGCAAATCTAAAAATTTTGCAGATGTGGTTTTCTGGTCCCAGAATACAAGAAGCAGCAAACAGACAAGAAGAAAGGGCTGGGCTGTAGCTCTGTTATGGGGCACCTGCCTGGCATGCATGAAGGCCTAGGTTAAGTCTCCAGTACCATAAAGAAGAGGACAAGTCAGGGCAGGAGGGAAAGGGAAAGGGAGAGGGAGGGAAGGGAAAAGAAAGATGAGAAAGAATGTAATCTCAAAGTAAAAGAGAAACGATTTCAAAGAAGTAATACAAAAATATAGGTCAACAGATACAACAGCTAGGGCTTGTTAATGTAGCAATAAATAGTTCTGCATAACTCAACAGGCACTGAGGACACTGACCACATCATAGCACGGAAGAAAGTATATTTTTATATCCATGTTTAGCCTGTAAGAAAATATTAAATGACAGCTCATTTAATATCTTTCTGCAATAAAAAAAAATCACAAATAGTTTGGAATACTCTTCAGTAAGACCTGTTTGAAATATAGGTTCAGAGTTCAAAGTAGGCAGGCTTCAATTATCTTGAAAATAATGATACAGTACCCCTGAAGATACTGAAAAAGCAGGTACTTTCCCTAAGCGCAGTCCATGTATATTCCCACTCCTGAATATCAAGTGTTCTTTGAACTACTTTTTTCTCGCAGGAAAACGACCCCTATAGTCTCCCAACCCGTGCCTCGGTCCGGAAATACACCTGACTATGTGATCGCCCGCATGCAGATTTTACCTTCTTAATCTCTGCCCTGTACTCATTGTTATGTCCTTCCATCTTCTTCAATTCTTCATATTTTTCCATTAGTTCTTGGCTCAACTGTTTACATGTTGCACTCACAGATTCCAAGCTGTATTGACAAAATATACTTATGTATTTAAAACAAAAATCCTAAAACTCACAAATTGGATTATCTAATTTACCTTCCTCATGTCCAAGATACATCCTACTAATATCTTAAACACCATTTTACACCCTGAATTAAAATTCATTTCCAATCTCCTCATCATGAGAGGAAGGTAAATCTAACTGCAATCTTTGGCAATACTCTCCACTTTTGTGTTTACCTATATTCTTTCTTTCTGTTTAAAATTAAACTGTCTAAAATTCTAAAGATAACAGCAACATAGCTAATTTTTACTTGCTAGTTGTACTAGAGAAAATTATCATAGAGCTGTCATCATAGTCTTTGCTATCTCTGATAATACAATTCCATCCAATAAACAGAACAACCTATAAGAGTTTCCACTCATTACCCTTACTCAAGAATCAAAATCTCATCAGACGTAAGAACCACAAAGGCACCAAACTTCTCTTGCCTCACAGTCCATTTCTACTAAGATGATCTTTTTGCTACTAAGTTGACAGTCTGTATTGTCTCCCATGTGCCATTTGCTACGCCTGACTTCTTGTCTCTTCAGGTATCATCACCTTGACCACAAAGCACCTCTTTCTCCTCCTACCTGGCACTGATGGTCAACACCCTCTCAAGACCTGATCACTAGAATCAGATCAGAATTTACCTGACAAAATCACCGAGATCTCACTTTCCTAATCATCTTAAATATAATGTATTTTCAGTTCTTACAGCTAAAATGTAAAAAATGTTTTAAATTTGCTAGTTTAAATTCCCCTCAACTCCCTTACTATGCATATTTTCTCTCTCAAAGTACAAATTCTATGGTTAAAATTATTTCTTTTATTTCTTATCTCTCCCCAAACTTACTAGTTTGCATCCCCTCAACCTCTATAGCACATGGCTCTAGACTATTCCATAAATGCTTAATACTCACCTGGATTGTTTCTCCAACATACCAAACTTACCACATAAGCTATCTCTCAAAAAATATCATCTTCGCAATACAACAGCATAAAACCATTGATTAAACTCCCCTACTTCCTTATTTAGGGAATATTTTGTTTAAAGAAAACAACACAAGCTGTTTAAAACAATTCCTTAAAAAAAAAAAGCAATTCCTTTTTCTACTTATTTTCTGAAAGAAAAATATTTAAGCTATTGTTTTATTATTGAAACTGATTTTTAAATCCATTTATTCCAATTTTAACTAGTTTTTAAAATCCTAGAATGTTCATTTATTTAGCACTTAGTATGTGACTACAATATGCCAAGCACAGAGGATGAGAGAAGAAAAATCACAACCATCTTCCTGGAACTATGGATGATAAGATCAGGGCCTAAAGAGGCTTAGGTGTCCAAGGTAATGCTAAAAATCAGCAACCAGACAAAAGGCTTCAGAGCTTCATAATAGAACAGTAAGACAGATGAACATCTGAAGATTACTGAAGAACCAATCAATAAAAACATCTATGATAAGTTGTAAATTTTAGTTCTAATATCAAATATAGTAAGCTTTATTTTATTCAATCTAAAGTATTCATATATACCTCAATAACTGTAAGAAAGAGCACACTAAGTATTCCAAGTATTCAAAAAGTGTGTGGCATGTATTCTTAATAAGCAAAAATACTTAGAAAATACTTAGTGATTTCCAGAAACAGATATAAAAGTAAAAACAACAACAAAAGTATTACATAAAGATAACCTAGCCAGGCACACACCTGTAATCTCAGTACTCTGGGAAGCTGAAGCAGGGATTGCAAGTCTGAGCCCAACCTATGTAACCCAGTGATTTAGTGAGACTATGTTTCAAAATAAAAAATAAAGAAGGGTTGGAGATATAGCTCAGTGCAAAACCTACTGTATTCAATTCCCCAGTATCTACCCCTAAAAAAGGTAACCTAAAAAAGAGTAAAATGAATTGGGTGTGATGGCACACACTTGTAGTCCCAGTTATTTGGGGAGATGAAGTGGGAGGATTACTTGAGCTTACAACTTTGAGATTCACTTGAGCAACATGGCAAGACCAGTCTCAAAAAGAAAAAGAAAACAGAAGTATAAATGGTAATTTATTACTGTTCTCTGTTTGCTTGAAAGCTAACAGTCTGTGTACTTTTCATCTTTTATACACAAAAAATTAGTGCACAAGTGATCAAGATTAATGTATATAAAATGAAATGTCAAACTCTTCCCAGTCAAAAAGTTTAAAAGACAAAGGAAAGAATTCCATAAGTATGACAATGGTAAGAGCTGGCTGGATTATAGTACAGCACTGGTAAGGATTCAATTAACATCCAAGAAAATCTCAACAACACTGCAGAACAGAAAGAAAGAGCAGCACGTGTCAGTTGTGATCTTCCCAAGAACAATGTCAGCAAGGTGGTAGAAGGAAGCCAAAATGAAGGGGCTCTAAACAGAAAAAGGCCGAGGTGGTAGTGCACACCCGTAATCCCAGCACTCAGGAGGCTGAGGCAGGAAGATCACTGTGAGTTCAAAGCCAGCCTCTACTAACAAGACCTTATATCAAAAAAAAAAAAAAAAAAAAAAAAAGAGAGAGAGAAAAGGTGAAGCAGGAAAAGTGAGTACAGAAAACTCTTTTAAAGAATTTGATTTGGAAGTAAAGTAGAGAAATGCAGAAGTAACTTGCTGGGGATTTAGGATTAAAAGAGAGTTAATCTTTTTCCAAAATAGGAGACATTGGAGTATATTTTATAACAATGGAAATGATTCAGCAGAGGGGCAGAACTTTGTGACGTGGAAGATGAAGGAAAAAACTGCAGGAACAGGACACACAGGATGGGTAGTCTTAGCACAGGCATCACATTTGCGCTAACAGATTTATGGGCACAGATGCAGGCAGACTGGCAGATCTGGTGGCAGAATGATGAGTGAGTTCTCTTTTAATTGTTTTTGTTTTCTCAATGAAATAAAGAGTAAGATCATTTGTAGGTGCTAGAAAAAAACTATTTTTCTTAAGACTATTAGTTTATTATATCAATGTGATGATCAAAAATTCATAATAATAATTAGAGGTTTTTGACATGCATATGTAATTATCTACCTGCCTTCTAGACGAGTCACCTCTGCTTGTAGAAGTTCTTCACTCGTGTGGGTAAAATCCAACTGGGAAAGCACACTGCCTAAGTCCCCTTGCCCTTGAGAGATGATCCTCCTTTCAGCCTGCAAGTCCTCCAGTGGTCTATAAAAGGACACTAGATGATTAACATAGAAGACACTTATTCTGCAAACAAAAGCAATGAATAGGCAGTCAATCTACTTCCTATTCCAACTGTTCAGGGTGAGTAAGCTCTTTGGTACTCTACTTTCTTTCCTGCTTTACTAAAAGAACTGGGAGAGTAGAGTTAAAACTCTTTTCCAAAAAAGTCAGCAGCAATTTACTTCTTTCTTAACTGAGTTTTGGAATGTTTTGCAAGGGAAAAGGCAAATCAATTTGTTGACAATACCTTGTGCCATATAAACTGAAGTTTCAAGTGTTTTTAAAAAGGCTAGCTCAATGGATGACTGTCAGTGATGATAAGTAGTACTAACCTACTCTATCAAGGAAGAGAGGCTTTTCAGGAGTTATGCACACAATTCCCTTCATACTTCTAGTTCCACCAAGAGGGTAATCTAAGCAATTCCTAACTTTCTAAATATCAAAATCTTTGTTAGGAACCCAAAATAAAGAGGAAAAAAACTAACCAAACAAAACTTTTTAACATATAAAAATCCAATTCACAAATTAAAACAGAGTAAGGAAATCCATAGTAGAATCAAACACAAAATTGTGAATATGTAATATTAAAACTGCTACTTAATACTAAACAACCAAGTGGGTAAGATAAATAATATTCAAGATTTAAATACACCTTATGGCATCTACTAGGTGTTGGGTGTTGGTTCCTTTCACTTGTAACTTCTTTTGTTTTTTTGCCTCACGGATGAAATTTTCATGAGACTGAAGATTTGCCTTCAATTCTCTCTTTTCTTCCTGCAGAGTCTGCAAAACGCTCAGAAAAAAAAGTCAGATATTATTAAAATTTTCCTTCAGTTTTCTTTTCTTCCAGCAGAACCTGCAAAATACTCTGCAAAAAAGTCAGAAAGTATTACAATTTTTCTATCTCATTAAAAAAGAAAGCCAGGGACTCAGACTGTAATTTATATAACAGGTACAGTATTAACACTGCTATAGAAGACAGAAGAAGCCATAGATTTTTGGAACCTAGTTCTAGGTTAAGTATTAGCTCTTAAAACATACGTTTCTCCAGTTTCAGTAATTTTAAACACACCTCCAACAGTTTTTCAGATTCCCTCAATTTTTCCTCTTTCTGCCGCTGCTCCTGCAGAATAGACATATTGGTTCCAATCAAGTCATTGACTCTCATGTTAAGACGCTCTATTTCCAACTCATTGGCACAGATGGTGTCCTTGGCCCGCTCAAGCTTACTGCTCAGGTGCTGGATTTCTGACTGACTGGACAGCTCCACAGACTCTAATTTCTGTTTCCGATTGGTGAGCTGAGCCTAGAAACACACAGGTTAACAACAGGTAGAAAGGAAAATAATAAAAGAATAAGAAATAAGTGAGGAAGATTTGAATTTAACTTCTGTAAAAACATAGAGCATTAGCTCACTAAAAAATTACAGTAAGTACCTTAAGAAAAGATAAGAAAGAACTGAGAAAGAAAAGGGATTTTGCTAGAGAAGAGATACTCCTCACTCACGGAAAAGGCAGGCCTCTTATTTTACCTGCTTATCACATAGCAAATAGGAGATATAATGTATTAATCTAGTCTAAATCCAGAAGCGAAAACGTACCAAATCACCAAACTTCTTAAATTTGTAGTTCAGATTTCCACTCTCTCTATCTACAGTACATTGCATGTAATTATTCTAACATTCTTTTCTGATATATTACCAATACCCATATTCAAGTTATTCAAACTGACCACACAATGCTATTTAAATGTAGAAAGGTGGAAGAATTATAGAATTTCATTGGTTGAGGAAAGATGTGCCTTTAGGAGAGCACAGGTTCCACATCAGTCCGTGGACATTTTCTGAGCTAAAAAATGTAACCAAATATAGCACACCTCAAATTAGTTTCTTTCAGTAACATTACCTCCTGAGGTACATACAAATAATACTATTTCAGCAACCATCTCATAGACTTTTAGTTCGTTTTTTGTTTATTTATTTTGAAGAGAATAAGACCAAACAAAACAAAACAGAATACAGTCAATCAAAACAAAACAATGATCACAACACAGGACTTCAAAACAAGACAATCAAAACAAAACCATGAAAGCAATATAGGGCTTCAAAATTAGATAACGGAAAATCAACAATGGCTACCATAATATACTTTGTTATCTCTGAAATAGCTGCCCATACCATTCAATATAATAAAATCAAACAGAACAAAACAGAATACAACTAAACAAAACAGAACAATAAAAACAGTACATAGCTTCAAAACAAGATAATAGGAAATTAACAATGGGTACCACCTTCCCTTTTCAGATGCCTCCCCCCACCCACCACTTTCGCTTTCACAATATCCAGTATGCATTTTCTTCTACTAGGGAGATAATACAGTGTTCACCCATGTGACTCTGAACCATTTTACCCACGAGCATGATCTCAAGTTGCATCCATTTACCTACAAGAGCCTCGAGGTTAGCTTTCTTGACAGATGAGTAACTTTCCATTGTATAAAAATGCCTTATCTTTCTTATCCATTCTGTGGTTGAGGGCAAGTTATCCCTGCCTTTTCCTTATTCCCTGTCACTTGGAGCACTGTTTTCTCTCCTTTGACTTTCAGTCTATGAATTTCCTTTTGAGTTAAATGTGCTTCTTGTATAAAGCATATTGATGGATCCTGTCTCCCAATCCACTCAGCCTGTGTTTCTTTTTATTGGTGAACTGAGGCTATCTACATTAATGGTTATGGCCAACATGCACTGGCTCATCTCTGCCTTGCTATTTTCCTGCCATTGGTTCCCTACTTTCCCTCCCCACCCACCCAACTGCTTACACTGCTTAGCAATGCCCTCTGCCACTTTTAAATACAAACTTTTTTCCAAGAGGAAATCTTACACAGAAGCCTATGCAGAATGAATAAATGCAGAGAGTGGGTGAGGATGGGAGGGAGAAAGGGGCTGGAGTCTAGCTTGCTAAAAACCTCCCTTAACCTGTCCAGCAGCCCTGGAGTTTGGAAAACACAGCTAGAAAGCCACCGTACTCAGGATAAAAGGCAACATAGATGCAAAAACAGTTAACACTATAATAGCTATACAACACTACTGAATTCAAACTGGTGATTTGAGAGTAAATAATGTTGAAGTTATAGTTATAGTTTAATTAAACTATAGTACAGCCAGTTAGTCTAGATTTGCTACTCAAAAATTAATCAATTTCTCAGTTTTGAAGACTCAACATAGCCTTTAAAATCAGTTATGCAAAAAATGTTTTTAGTATATAATCATTTTAAATACAAAATTTAAACTTTCATTAACTAGAATTAATACACTAAAAGTCTATAATATCCAATGTAACAGACACTGTCACATGGGCCTGCTGAGCGCCTGAACTGTGGCTGGTCTGAACTGAGATGTCACCTAAGTCTTAAAATACATAATGTGTTTCAAAGACTCAGCTAAAAAAAATTTTAAGTAAATATTGTAATATTTTTTACATCTAAGTTAAATATATTACTGAAATCAATTTCACTTTATTTTTTACTTTTTTAATGTGATATCTAGAAAATTTTAAATTACATTTCTACTAACATTACACTAATTTCAAGAAGACCTCTTCCAATATTAAGAAAGTCAGATATAATAATATAATCCACTTACAAAAGTGATTATTTTTCTTAAGTATCTGGCATTAGAGTTAAGATTAATACATTTTTAAATCTTGTGGTTTTTTCCGCACTAAGAACTGCTACTAACTTTTCGAACCAGACATTTTTTGGTAATCTAACATTTAGCATTTTAACTATTCTATTTAAGTTGATAGAGTTATTTAGGCCAGGCATGGTGGTGCATGCCTGTAATCCCAGCACTCAGGAGGCTGAGGCAAGAGGAATGTCATGAATTCAAGGACAGCCTAAGCTACACAGTGAGTTCAAGGCCAGCCTGAACTGCATAGTGAGATCCTGTCTCAAAAGAAAAAAACAGAGAGAGAGAGAGTGTTATTTAAACACACAAATCACAAAAAAAGTAAAGAAACCATCCAGAAGGCAATGCACATTGAGGAAATGAAAGAAGAAACACATTACAGGCTTATAGGTGCAGACCAGCAATGCTCAGAGGCCTGTCTTCCCAGCACGATCCCTTGAAAAACAAAGTCCTTGTTGCTCCCTATCATCTCACCCTTAACAATCTCACTCTCTAGAGAAGTCAGTTCCTTGAACCACCACAAAGTACATACTATGAAGTCAGAAAAACTTTGAATTCAACGCTAATGCTCAACCACTTCCCTACTGTCTCACACTTTAATTGCCACCCTAATCCCATTCATTTATCATTTTATATGAATTTTAGAACCATTCTTGCCAAATCCTTAAAGTGGAGTAGTCAATAAATTATATGGATAATCATTTGAAGAACAAATTTATATTGCTACCAATATCATACCACAATAAATATTAGATAGCATATATTTTTAAACATTTTTAAAAATTTTATTAGTATGTTTGCAGTACATGCAGTTTGCAGTCGTCTTGGAGAGTAGGTATGTGTGCATAATACAGCATGGTTCTTTTTTTTTTAATCCCCTTCTTCCCTCCTGCCTCCTTGCTCCTTCTCTAAAGCCCCTTTAAACACAATTTTTTTTAAAATTAGCATTAAAAGTAATCAGCCTCAGTAAGGCAAGACTTTATAGCATAATATGAAAGATAGAAATCTGAAGAAAAAATTGATAGACGCAATTTTAGGTAATTGTTTACAAAACAATTGTGCTTCTATTAAGAACTATGTGGCACAATAAAAATAAATTGGGTAAAATACACATAACTACAACAAAACAGCAAAAGGGCTCATGGTTCATATTAAATGTATGAAAATTTCTTTCAAAATAGTAATAAACACCCTAAAAGAAAAAAGAGCAAAGGATCCAAAAAATTGAGAAAAGAATGAAAGCAGCTAAAAATAGATGAAAAATGCTCAAGCTCACTCATAATTAAAAACTACAAATTAAATGACACCGCATTTTTCACTTGTAAGGTTGGCAAAGACAAGTCTAAAAGTGGAATGAGTCAAAAGAAATAAAAGTGCCTACTGTTGGCAGAGTGAAGAAATGAACATTTTCATATATTACTGGAGAAAGTCTTTATCAGTCCATCTATGGAGAATATGTTAAAATTTTAAAGATTGTACAATTACTCTCATGCAGCAATTTCACTTTTAGGGCCATTTGTTAAGAAAAATAAATGAACAAATACTCCTAATGTTAACATAAAAATGTTCACTCAAGCACTATTTGTACAAGTGCAAAGTAGAAAACCAAATGTTCTACAATAAGGGTTTGGTTCACAAGTTATGATAAACTTAGTGGCAGAGTATACTAATACAATCATTACAGCAACACACTTGTTGACACATCATATTTAAACAAGAAAAATTTTAAAACAATGACAATTAAAATACTGTATTAGCCAAGCATGGTGTTGCACGCCTGTGATATCAGCACTCGGGAGGCTGAGTCAGGGGGATTAGTACGAGTTCAAGGTCAGCCTAGGGTACAAAGTGAGTTCAAGGACAGCCTGAACTGCATAGCAAAAACTTGTCTCAAAAAGACAAAAAAAAATTAAAAATACTGTATTATGAAGTATTTAACATACTGCCTATTGAACAGTAAGCAAGCACTCAATATATTTTTGAATTACGTTTCATGGAAAGTTTCAAGCATTTACAGATACAGAGAGAGTAAGATGCTAAGCCTTTTTTTATCATCAGCTTTTAAGAATATCAACATTCTTGATATTTTTGAAAGTTTGCAACTACTTCTCTCCTCCTATAAACAATATATATAGTTTAATTCCTACTAAATGTATGTGAAGTGATGTACATTGTATACAAGCACAAAGAGAAAAATTAGAAGAAATTTGTACCAAAATGTTAATCATAGTAAATTTCTAAAAAGTGAAATTATGGATGATTTCATTTATCTCACTTTACCTATATTTTCTCATTTATCTAAAATGAACATGCATTATATAATTTTACCACCTAAGAAAACTTGAGTAAATACATGATTCAGTGAGTAATACATTATTTGAGTTCTACTTTTAGATGTTAAAAAAACCCAAGAAAAATAATTTAGACCAAGAAATTTTTTTGATGGGAGAGATGGTATGTTGTTATTTATCCATCCAATCTCCCAGGTTTTCTACTGATTTTTCCAGTGGTGACCCACAAATCAAGCAAATACAATGACTCAACTGGATTCTGACTCAGAAAAGTTGATTTTTTAGATAACTGGAAAAATGTGAACAAACTATATATTTAATTATATTAACAAATTATTATTTATACTGTTTTATGATTCTTATATATAATAATTATTTTTTTAGTGCTATAATTTTTTTGGAAATAAAATGCTGGCTGGGATTTGTTTTGTAATATTCCAGCCAAAAATAAAAAGTATAGAATAGTTCAGAGTTTCAGTTCTGCAAGATGAAAAAGTTCTAGAGACCTGTTGTGCAACAATTACACATAATTAACATTAATATTTGTACAGGTTACACTTAAACATCTTTTAGGTGGCAAATCATTATATGTTTTTTGGGTTTTTTTTTTGTACCAGGGATCAAACTCACAACCTCAACGCCTGCCAGGCAGGCGCTTACGCCACTGAACTAAATCCCCAGCCCTTTGTTGTATGTTTTTACCACAATAAAAAAGAAAGGTTAGCAAGATGATAACTACTAATGCCAGATAATAGGTATACAAATATTTTTTAAATGTTTACCAAAAATGGTGCATTATACAGCTTTGGTACATAGTCACAGAACAATTTAATTTTTTATAATTTGCCAAGGGAAAAAGAGAAATATGGTACATATACAAGTAACTTTTCTGTTTTTGTAAACAAGCAGGTAATTTTAATTCAAACAAAACTATCAGAAGATTAATTCAAATATCCTGAATATGGAAACCAGACGTTGACTCTTCAAAGTCTTTGTATTCTAGTTCTAGTTGTCCTATCTTCCCTAACAGTGAAGCTTTAATTTTATGTCTGATAATCACAATAGTAAATTTACACAGTGTTTTTAGTATTTAGATCAAAAAATGCTGGTCTAAAAATCTCAAGACTTCATTTTCCTACTCTGGTTGCCTATCTTTCTACAACCTAAAAAACACTTTTTCTTGAGGCTGTGGGCCCTTCCTGCCATTCTGAGTGAAGTCACTCACAGAGCTATTCTTGGTAGTCCACCAGACAACTGATATTTAAGGGGAACAAATAAAAAGGCAATACATTATTAAGAATTAAGACAGCAAATAAATTGAGATTGTTTAAAAAACAAAATTTTCTGTCTAGCTCTCTTAATTTATTCAGTCTGTTCTCTTATTTTATAAGCTATCTACTAACCTTCCTGAATGATGATATTAAACAAATAACATTGGTAAATGGATGCAACTTAAGGTCATACTCATAAGTGAAATAAATCAGATACACGTGTAAACATCGTATTGTCTTGCTAGTGTGAGAAGCTGAAAGAAATAGCATATGTATATGTGTGTACATATATGTATATTAAAAAGATAAAAGTTAAGATAGTTATACTACTGATTTCTCTGAGTTCACTGAAGAGAAAGGTTTGTGCTGATACTGTTTGGACAACTGAAGGCAAATGTCTCGTGCTCTGAGTGAATGATTTGGGAACAACAACGTGTAATGTATGTACCATTGTTGTCCCTTGGTTGATGTGTTTTGAAATTTTGGGTTTTTTTTCTTTTCTGTTTTTTTCTCTTTGAAATAAAATGGATTTGAAAAAATAAAATAAACAAATAACATGTACAAATTGTATCTAAAAGAAGCACTAAGGTAGGTCTAGGGTATAATAGATAAATATCACAAATATTCATTTCCCTCTCTATTCATTTTCTTTTATGTTCTTGAATTTAACTGAAAAAGCAAAGGAGATAAATGTGTCCTAAGAAGCTATTCCTAAATTAGTTATCTATTTTGTTTTTGTTTAAGCCATTAATTCTTCACAAAAGTTTCTACCAGTTCTAAAAAATGTGATGCACAGCTACAAAGACTCACTCCACTTTTAGTCAGGGTGCACACCTTGCAATGTGATTCTCTCAGCATCGTGTCCTAACAAGCAGACCAACTCAGCCAAGGTCCCCCAGCCATTACAGAAATGGAGCAAGGCATGGACAGGACAGCTAAAAAACCCAATCTCAGAGAACTCAAGATGCAAAAGACAGACAGGGATGAAAAGTGAAAAGCGAGGGAGAGAAAGCAAGAGATCAAAATTGGGAGAGCTGGGGACCAGGGATGTAGCTCAGTGGCACAGCGCCTGGCAAGTGTGAGGTCCTAAGTTTAATTCCCGGTACCTCCCCCAAAAAAACTGGGAGAGTGAAAATTCAGAAGAAAGGCAAGCAGGCATGAGAACAGAGGAAAAGAGGATAGAGACACCTGCACATGTCCAGTTACTACAGAGGATAAGTCTGTAAGTAGAGTAGCATGGGGTTACTGTACAAGAAAAAGAGCAGGGTTAGCAGAGAGAAGCTGGAACCACAGAATGGCATCAGAAACTTGCATTATAGCAGTCAGATTTAATCACAGTGTTAAAATGTCACAGGCCTACCTGAATTATCTCTGATTGTTCAGCCAGAGCTTTCCTTTGTGCCTCCAGAGAAGATACCTGTTGCTGATAAATCAAGCGCTGCTTCTCCCAGTCCAGTGATTTCTGACGAAATTCCTAAGGAGGCAATTAAATTGCTTAACTTTTAAGTGTCTCCCCTCACTGTCACTACTTCCCAGCTTCCCTTTTGCTGTAATTTTCCCCACTTCCCTGGGTATACTCACACCCTTCTCCACAGCAGGAGCCCCATTACTCACTTAGCTGACAGACTGCACAATAACACTGAGTTCCACTCATACTGTGCCCCGGATATCTGTCTTTCTAAATTTAACACCCTAATGGTGCAGATGCTAAGCACTGGGTTCATGATTATCTTCACAGATTTGCTGCCACCTAAGGGTTGCTATCATTTTCAAGTGATTTTTTCAGAAACTTGATGCTATGATAATTAAAATTCAAAATTTGATTACATATAGCCCTACAATCTAAATTCTTGATATCTACACTCAGGAATTGAACAGATTCAAATAAAATTTCAGGTAAGTCCCGTAGTAGCACAATTCTTACTTTTCAGTATGTAAAACTCAGGAACCAAGTACTATAGATGCAGACAGCACAATATGCATTGATAGTCACATTTTTACAACCTCAATACAACTGCAAAGAATTCACTAAACAAGAGAAGTGTGTGATACATTTTAACAGGTATTTGTAACCCAAAGCCAAACAGTTCAAAATTAATAATGGGTCAACAGAAGCTTCAAACTGCAAACCAAAAAATAAATCCAGTATTTATGAAAAGGGGGATAAATCAAAGAGCAAAGAAATCTAGTCTATCACTGTCCTCTAGAGAACATTCAATTCTAGATTCTGATTCTCCTTATAATTGTGGATAGCCAGATTTCTGATATCACTCATCATTCCTTCATTCCAGCTATACATGTCAGTACTAATTTAATTCTGCAGATAACAATATTTAACAACATAAACAAAAATTTTAGGCCCACTCAATCAAAGGGCAACAGATAACATATTCATTGCATAGTATGTTAGATGGTAATACATGTCTTAGAGATAACACAACACGAATTGTGCACAGTGGAGAGCTGCACATTTTAAAAGGAACAGCCAGACTGAGCAAACAACATTTACTAAGTAAACACTTAGGGAGATGGGGGTGGAGCTGTACTATTGCAGGGGCAGAGAATAACTCTAAGGTGGGAATATACTGGTTTAAAGATAAGCAAAGAAGCTGAAATGGGAAGTGGTGTTGGGAAATGGGGAAGAGAAAGTAAAGAACTTTGTTTTGGATATTTTAAGATTTACAGCTTTAGATTGTCCACTATAGTGGAGATGTGAAATAGGCAGTTGAATGTTACTTTGAAACAAAGAAAAAAAGGTCACAGCTCCATATATGAAGAAGGATCTAAATTCAAAAAGATAAGGAAGCAAGGGAAATAGAGACACTAGCTAATAAGAAGAATGAGGAAAATGCTGCTTTCCTCAAAGTCAAGTCAAGTAAGTGTTTTAAGGAAAGAACGACTGGATTCAAAGCTGCAGATACCAGGAGAAAGATGAAAACCAGCTTCTACTGGCTTTCGGAATATAGAAGTCATTGGTGACCAACATGCAAATAGCTTCTATAATGTGAGGGGCCAGAAACTTTACTCCATTGGTGTAAAAAAATGGGGGGAAAGAAATTACAGATAAGTATAGGTGCCTAAACTATTTTAGATAAAATGAGGGAGAAAGTTGGAGCAGAAGCGGGGGGCGTCGAGAGAGTATTTAAGACGAAAGAAATATGGATGCTTATAGAAAATATCCAGTAGGGAAACAAAAATTGAACATGCAGAGAATAGAAGAGAAATTGCTGGAGCAATATCTTGAATACAGGAGAGAAGGGAAGGTAGGCTATATGGGCACAGATATAGACAGGTAAGTAGACACAGTGCTGGAACTCTGAACAGAAAAGAACATATCACCTGAAGGTGACACATGTTGAAAGTTTGAGGAGAAAAGCAAAAGAGAAGAGTCATGGTGGAGAGTGTGCAAGTGAGAGGAAATACAGTAGGATTCTGGGTGGCAAAAGGCATCACATGCGGCAGGTAGACAGTTGGCAGGAAGGTGAACTAACTGGAGTTGTGGTTTTGCCAAGCAAATACGATAAAGCAAGAGAGGGGCAGGGAAGATGCAGGGAATGTAAGGAATACGACTTTGGAACCTGAGCTGGGGGCAGACTGGTAAGAGAACACAAAGTAGATATGGAGTAGTGAAAAGGTACCAGAATTGAATCATTTTTAAAAGGGATGGTTAATGATTATTGCGTATCAAGGTCTAGATAGAAGCTAAAAAGATAGGAACATAATCAAATAGATACTTAAAAATGATATTTTAGAGGACTTGCAAATACTGCTAAAGATAAGACATAAGGTGGGTAAGGGATATAGCTCAGTGGCACAGCACCTGCCTGGCAAGTATGAGGCTGAGGCTCTGAGTTCGATTTCGGTCTCCCCCACCAAAATAATAATAATAATAATAACACATGAGGAATAGAAATAGGGGTAAGTAGATGAGACTGGGATCAAAATACATATGGAGAAAAGGATGCAAAGAAACCCAAAGTCCAGAGTAATATAAGCCTCATTCATGAAATTCTCAAGAGTTATGAGAAGGGTAACATTGTAGAGAACAATGAGCTGACAACTGAAATCTACGAGCCAGGGGAGTAACCCAAGGATCAGGAGATGACGACTTTGGTTGGACACACATAGGCTGATGATGTGAAAATTAAAGTTCGGATTTTTAAGGAAAAAAGACAAGGGTCCAGAAGTGGCAATGAGAAGACGGATGTATGCGGTTTGCCAGGGGAAAAATGTATCACTAAAGAGGGCTGGAGAGGAAGCAGTATCAATAATCCTTTCATTCTAAGTTCTTCAAATGTATAAAAATATTGAGATGCAAAACAATACTGAAAAGAGAAATTATACTTCTAGGTAGTAACAATATATTAACATTTGAGGGTGACAGGTTGCTCAGAGTAGAAAAATTATAAGTAGTCACACGAAGATGTTAAACAAAGCTTCTTAAATTAAAATCAGTTAGGAGAGTTGGATAAAATGCGTATTTCTAGGTCCCATACCATACTGCTGGACCAGAATCTCAGAGTCTAAAGGTACCCTAGGTAACTTCTATGTACAGTAAAGAACTAATGGGGAAGACAGAGAAAGGGAGTGATGGATTCAGGGTGCAGAGTAGCAGCTTTCCTTCATCTATTGGCAGTGTTGACTTACCACCTCCCTGTAAGGCCGCTAGAAGTCATTCAATAAAAACGAGATCAGCAACGAGAGAGGTGAGCCCTCTTTCTAACTTAGCTTGTTCCATCTTACTCCAGAAAGAATGGCTATCATCAAGAAATCAAATAATAACAAGTACTGGTCATTCTATGGAGAATGCATTGTTGATAGGAATGTAAACTAGTACAACCACTAGGGAAATTCAGTGTGGAGACTCTACAAAAAACTAAAACTAGAAATTCCACTGGACTTAACTATTCCCTATCTAAGTATCTTCCCAAAAGATTTAAAGATATCATAGTACAGTAATACATACATTCCTATGTTTATAGCAGCACAACTCATAATAGCTAAATCTTGGAACTGTCCTATATGTCCATCAATAGGTGGATGGATGAAGAAAATGTGGTATATATACACAATGGAGTACTCTGCCACATGAGATAAATTTGAGTCATTTGTAGGAAAATGGATGCAACTTGAGACCATGATGTTAAGTGAAATAAATCAGGCACAGAGGGTTAAATATCACATGGTTTCTCTTATATGAAAAACCCAAAGTATAAATAAATTAAAGAGCAAAATAAAAGACAACTAGTAGGAAACAGCGAACTACCTGTTTTGCAAATGGGAAGGGGATTAAAAGAGGGAAGAAGTGAAGAGCTGTAAAAAGAATTAAGATGTTTCATGTACATGTACCAACTTCCCACAATGAATTTAATCATTATGTCTGCAAACATACTAATAAAAATAAAAATTTTAAAAAATTTAGAATGTCAAAATGAATACAAAACAAACAAACAAACAAAATAAACAAAAAAAGCCACATACTTTCAACATTTACTAAGTCCCAATAAATAAGACAAGGATACAGTTCATAAAGGACAGCTTACGTTAACTGGTGGTCTATATTTCTCAATACTGGAGATACCAGGAACAATATTCTTTTCCAGAATACAATCCAAGGCATGTTTATTACCTCTGGTTCCTGTCCTTAAATAACAGTTTCATGCTCCATCATTCTGACAACCAAAACAAGCAAACCAACAAACAAATGTCTTCATACATTTCCAAACGTCCTATGAGGGTGCTACTTCCGAGCTGACAATTATTGATAGCTAGTTCCCCATCAACCAGAGGGAACCTGGTGATGAGAGGAGGAAGGTGGAACACCTCCCACCACTAAAATAGCTCAGTGGCAGTCCTGGAGATGGCTGAAAACTGGTTTCAGGAAACAGCACCATTAGAAATAGCATTTTCTTACATGAAGGCTGACAATCACTTCTGTGATTATTACTATGAACATACCTCTATTTTTCCATTTAACCTCTCAATCTCAGACCGATCTTCCTTGTGATTTTTGGTACTTCCTCTGAATTCCCTTATTTGCTTTTTCTGCAGTTTTTCATAGCTTCTCTTCAGTCTACCTAACTGTGGAGACAGTGATTTATTCTTAAAATGTAAGAATTAGTAAACAAATTGATATTGTGAAAGCAAGTCCAGTGCCAACTAGTATTATACTCAAGCTAGTAGTTCTTAAACTAAAATACAAAACTAACAATTACATATGGAAAATGAACTCTAGCAAAGAAATATATTCAAAGAAAAATAAAATGAAAAATAACTTTAAAACAAAACTTTAACTTTTATTGTAATAATTTTATACTTAAAGACCCTACCACCCACCTCCACAATAAAGGCAACAAATAAAAATGTCTTTCTTCTAGGTCCTTGGTTTCCGGGTCATACTCCTATGGGGCACTTATATTCAGTAAGCAGGACAGGAGTATTTTGGAATTGAACTTAATAAAAGCAGTTTTTCCCAAATTTGAATGAAAATTTGCTAATGGATAGAATTTCTTACTTTTTCTATTTAACCTCAAATGCTTTTTAAATCTTTAGATCCTCCATTATTTAAAATTTAATAACTGGCTTAATTCAAAAGTTTAAATATTGAATTTTTGCATCAATATTTCACAATATTACATAAGAACAGATCTATTTATTTCAGCTCCTCAACCAAGAAACATATTTTAGAATTCTTGTTCTAGGCAATATCAAACATACAATTAAGCAACATGTTATACCCAGATTCAAGGACAAAGAAAAAGACCTCTGCCTCTGTTCATAGTACATGTAGGTACAGTATCATTATAAGGTAGAAACCTGTTCTTATAACAAAATTCTCAAGGGTTAAAGAGATAAACAATATATAACAGAACAAAAAAATCTTACTTCTTCCTGCAGTTTCTTTAACTCCTGCTTATACTCCATGGCCATCTCTTGCTTGATTTTTTCATGTTCTTCTATCTGCTGATGCAACATTCCAACCTAAAAGCAGGAAAATGATAGTATTTTTCATTAGTAGCATGGAAGCAATATCTCTGAAACATGAAAGCAGGAAATAAGCATTATACTTATAAATCCATGATTGTGCACACACACACACACACACACACACACACACCACTTTTCAGGCAGCTGAATATCTACTTATTTAATAATCCATACCACTGCAAAAAAATAAACAACTGTTCCAGAATTTCTAGGTTTAGATGAAAACTCCCATCTTCTGTTTGATTTATTCTTCCCAACACTTTCCATCAAAAATACTCATGAAAAATTAATAGCTAAAAGATTTTAGAAACTTTGGAAGCCAAGAATACTTTATAAAAAATCTATGAGACTTCAAGAATAATTTCATAAAGTATTTCTCTTGATATCTAGTTTTCTGTTGAAGTATTTCTTTTGACAATCGGCAGTATTTCTCCTGATAACCAGTTAAAATTTCATTTATGATAAGTGATAAGGAAACAGGAAACAAGGAACCACAGATAGCAATCTCAGTAGCAATATAGAATGGCAATTTTTTAAAAACTAGAAACAAACTTATAAGAATAAAGAGTTAGGGTTGGGGGTATAGCTCAGCGGCACAAGTGCCTGCCAGGCAAGTACAATGTTGTGAGTTCGATTCCTGACACCAAAGAAAAGAATAAAGAATTAATGCAATTCCAATAGAAAGTTCTAGTAGATTTTTTTGTTTTGTTTTGTAAATTTAAAAAGTTATTCTAAAGTTCAAACTAAAATAAAGAGCACGTGCCTGCAATCCTAGCTACCTGGTGGCTGAGGCAGAAAGATTCCTGGAGCCAAGTTTGAGGTCAGCTTGGGCAACACAGTGAAATGCTGTCTCAAAAAGAAAAGAAAAGAAAAGAAAAGAAAAGAAAAGAAAAGAAAAGAAAAGAAAAGAAAGGAAAAGAAAAGAAAAGAAAGGGAAAGAAGTGTGTGTGTGTTTATCCAATAATATGAAAAATTCTTTTGAAGAAAAGACCTAAGTGAATGTGTACTGAATTCCTGAATGGAAAGTAATTTTGAGAGATTAAAATTAATTTTTAAAAAGTCACTTTAAAATGATGAATTTGACTATATAAAAATATAGAACCTCCATCTTTAAAAAAAAATCCATCCCAGCATTCAGGACACTGAGGCAGGAGGACTGCTGTGAGTTCAAGACTGGCCCGGCTACATATTGAGGTTAAGACTAGCTTGAATTACAGAGCAAGGCCCTGTCTTAAAAAAATAAAATAAAAAATAAAAAAAATCGAGTTAAAAAATTTAAAGGTAAACAATGAGAAAAACTTCTATAAAAAAACAAAGAGCTTTAAACTTAGTATATAAAAATTTTTTTAAATTAATTTTTACAACTATTAAGTCCTCCACATAAAGACAATTCAAGAACAAAAATGATTCTCACAAAAATATAAATGCTCAATAAACACATGAAAATCTTAATGTCACTAATAATCTGAGAAATTTAAAAATTCAATGATATTTTATGTATAAAAAATTGCAAAGATCCTATAAAATAAGGCTTACATGAGTAAGTTTTTTGGAATCAAGGGACCCAAAGCCTATTTAGAAAAATACAAAACACAATATCCTTTCTAGAACTCAATGTGAGAGTCTATTGTAAAATCCTTAGAAAAACTAAAGCAGTGAGCTAGTAAACTGTACTTCTACAGATCCAATTAAAAAAAAATTTAGATGTTAAAAATTTATAAGAATGTCATGCTTTTGTAAAACTTGAAAAAAAAACTGGAAGAAATCTAAATATTTAAAAATAAGGGAACTACAAGACATATCGTGTACAGGTACAAATTCCTTATAGTAAATATTATTATTATGTATACCCAAAATGTTCCAATAAAACTAGTTTTAAAAAGTAAAAATAAGGGAATTGTTGAATGAAAATGATGAATGAATGAATGTATATCTACACAATACCATACTCATATTAATATGCATCAGAATTAATCTATAAAATGCTTATTGTTTGTAAAGCATAAGGATTTAAAAACTTTTTAAAATTTTTATTTTAAAGATAGTAAAATCCAATAAAACATAATAGAACAAAGTCAATCAAAACAAAGCAGTAGAACTGGTATAGAACTTCAAAGCAGGATACTAGGAAAACAATAGCTACTATAGTATATCTTGTTATCTTCACAATAGTTGGCCATTCCATCAGGCATGGCAAAATCAAACCAACAACAAAACAGAATAAAACCAATCAAAACAGAATATTGAATAAAAGAAAACAATTAATTAGAGTAAAGTAAAACAGTGAGAACAATATTGGGCCTCAAAGACAAGACAGAAGGGAATCCCCCATATTTGCTATACTGCGTACTGTCAAGGATATAAAAACATTAAAATCCCATTTTTGTAAAGGATTTTTAAATAAAATTTACATAGCTTAAAGGAAATATACCAAACTGTTAATACATGTTAACTGTTTTATGGAGTTATGGATTATTGTATTTTCTTCTTCATACGTTATAAAATTCTTTTCTGAATTTTCTCCAAGAGCTATTGCTTTTATAATATAAGATTTTTAAAAAGAAAACAAAGAGACGGACCTTCAGTTCACCTACTTTGCTCTAATAAAGGGCTATCTGTTTAGTACAAACAGTTTTATTCCTATTTCCTAGCCTATAACCTGCTGGAAGATAGAAAATTAGAACATAAAGGCACAAGAGGTAAGTTCATGATCAGCAGAAATGAGCACAAACTTTTAACAAAGGCAGAAAGAAAAAAAGGGCATCAGATTACCTTAAAATAGACCTGTGTGTTTCATACAAAAATTCGTAAGACAATGTACACCAGTAATTAACATCATTCTTAACAAAGACACTAAGAGAAAAATTACAATATATTCACTATCTCTACCATGCCTTCCCCAAAAAACACCCCCCTAACCTCCCACACACACCCTTGAACTTTCAGTTGACCCTGGTACATGTTAAGACACGTCAGCTCTGCAGAATTTTAAAAACTTTCAATGACTTAATAAGACCTCTAACAGCATGGAATCCTTTAGCCTAGCAAAAACAAATTATTTGATGAAGGTCTGTAAAAGTCAAAGACAAGAAAAAAGAAAACTGTATTGGGTGATACTATGTCCCCCCAAATCCTCATATACTTTTGATGGGGCTGAGTCTGGCTTCTGTGATTGGTTTGTTGTCTAGCGCCGGGATTGGTGATGTGAGTGCTGCACCCGCCCAGGGGTGGAGTTGATATACAGTGTAAAGGAGGCGGGTCTTTCTCTCTCTCATTCTCTTGGTTCTGCCCTCTCTCACAGGTTCACCTTGCTGTTGCCGTGGCCATGAATGGCAGTCCCGCCATGCCACCCTGCCTTGGAGCCAACTAAGCATGGACTGAAACTCTGAGAAACTGTAAGAAATAAACCTTTCCTTCCCTAATTTTGGGCATCAGGTATTTTGTCTCAGCAACAAGTGAAAAGTAACTAAGACAACACCCCATCACCCCTTTCCCTGCATTATTTCAAATCGCTCTCTTTTGACCCTTTTTTGTTACTAAAATCTTCTACATCCCATGAAAAACCACATCTGGAAAAGAATGGTTTCTAGGTATGACCTTATGACTCACTTGAAGATGCCTTATGAGTCTATGCTGGCATCATACTGTTTTTGTTACTGTAGCTGTGTAGAGTAACCTGAAAGCAGGTATAGTTTTATCTTAGGATTGCTTTAGCTATTCTGTGTCTTTTGTGTTTCCATATGAATTTTTAGGATTGTTTTCTTCTAGTTCTATGAAGAATGTAACTGGTATTTTGAAATGGACAGCACTAAATCTGTAGACCACCTTTAGTAATATGGCTATTTTGGTAATATTAATTCTGCCAATCCATGCACATGGGAGGTCTTTCTATCTTCTAGTGTATTCTTCTATTTTGTTCTTAAATCTCCAGGCTCTATTTCTTCTCTGGAGGTTCACGTGGCTCTAACGTAGCCGCTGCTACCCTATGACCTGCTGGGGTGGGAGATTCATGGGGAGAATGTTTGGAAACCTGGAAGCCCAAACTGCACTATGCACTCTCCCTGAGAATCAGCCCACAACAGACTCCTACAAAGTGAGATATAACAGGGAGGAGAATCAAGGTGCCTTAGTCTACAGTCAGCTCATTCTCCGAACCTGCTACCTTGTCAAACAGCAGGTGCTGGGAGATTCCTAGGAAGGACATCCCAGGAGCCAGAAATTCCAGGTGCCAGGAAATGTACCACAGACAGATCATCATGGCCTGCTAGGTGGCAGCAGAGAGGCACAGTTTCTGATAGATACACTGAAGGAAAGCAGGTCTGGTATATACAGTATCTCAGGAGAGGATCAGGCCCCCTTAGGTGGGAGCTGGCATTTCAACAGCATTCTGTCAGTGGAATAGGCTCCCAGTCATTCTTCTCTCCCCACTAGGAAGAAGACTACAACAAGTGAGATATTCACAAACTAGTGCATCAGAGAAACTGAAAGCTAGAGAGCAATTTATGAGAGGAAATTGGAGGGTCCGCGGGAATTTGAAAATAATCACACATTTTCAGTTAGGGACCCAAATCTAAGTGCTGAGACAACTGCAGGCTTGGGGCTCTAAGGTAAACAGCATTTGGGAGCCTGGAGAAAGAAGAGACCAAATGACCAAGAATTTAGTTCGTGCTCATTCCCTCCCCATACTCCAGGAGTGTTGTGTGCACAGGACATTCTGCACACTGCCCATACCCACTGGCATGGGCCTGCAGGCAAGGTCCTACATCCCTTGCCAGGGACTGTTGAAAGTACAGAGCTCTGGAACTTAGACAAGTTTGTGGGTTAGACAGTGACTGAAAAAAGACTGTGGATGGAGAAAATGAGAATGTGCCCAGGCATGAGGTTTTACAATGGCATGAGGCTTTTGTTGTTTTTCTTTTTCATTTTTAATTTTCTTTCTAATTTTTCTTTTGGTCTTTTTTTTTTCCTTTTTTGCCCTTTCTCTTCTTTTTTCTTCCTCTTTCCGATCCCCTTATCTTCCCTCCCTTCCTTCTAGCATATACACAGGAGGTATCTGTAGATGTGCGACAGAGAATAAGAATTAACTGGTGGTCTAATTTAAATAGAACCTTTCGAGGACATAACCCTCACCACAACTGTGCATTCAGGATCCAAACATTAAATACCAACAAAAAATTTTCCTTTTCCTTTTTCCACCTTCTACATCCCAGTTTGTTAGTAGCAGTACAGAACAAACAGTCTGTGAGACGCATTGATAAAAGGGTGAAATTGTTAAAGTAAGTGTTAATGTACATGTTTGATGTATGATTGGATCTGTTAAAGTAGTTATAACCAGTAGGGATTCTATCCTTGCAAAACAGTGATCCAAGCCTAGTAAGCCAAGTTAGTCAAAGAGATACATAAATACGAAACTACAAACAAAGCCAACATTATATCAGTAGAAAGCAGATACAAACTAAAGTGATTTCCATACTAGCAAAAAGTCTTTCCACTCTAACTGATCCTCAACTCTCAGCATAAAAAAAAAAAAACAAGAAAAGAAAAAGAAATGGGAAAATAAGCCAACAAAATCCCACCAAAAACTCCCAAATGCTCCAAAGAAGATCCAAGGTGCAATGACATGAAGGAATTTAAAAACCAAATAACTGAATTATTCAAAATAATTTAAAAAAGGAAACAAATTCAACAAACTCAAAGATGATATAACTAAATAGATAATGGTCATAATATAATGGTCAGAGAGCTTAACACATTCCTACCAGCTTGAATCACTGGCAGTACATGCATGACAGTCCCATTGGGTGGCTTTTACCACCGGGAATACAAATTTAAATGGAAAGGTGTACTACCAAACTCATTTCTGGAAGAGAGCATTACTTTGACTCATAAACCAGATAAAAAAATTAATTTAAAGGCCGGGCATGCTGGCACATGCCTGTAATCCTAGTACTAGGGAAGCTGAGGCTGGAAGATTATTGCAAGTTCGAGATCAGCCTGGACTACAAAGTGAGTGCATGGCCAGCCTGAACTGCATAGTGAGACCCTGTCTCAAAAAGACAACCAAAAAAAAAAAAAAGAAAAAGAAAACTATACAAATCTCTTTAATGAACAAAGATGCGAAAATTCTCAGTAAGATACTGGCAAAGAGAAAGCAATGAATCACTAAATAGGTCATACATCACGATCGAGCAGGCATTAGGCCAGCAATGCAAGGCTAGTTCAACCTACACAAATCAGTAAATGTAATACATCACATAAACAGACACAAGGACAAAAATCACATGATCATATCAGTACATATAGAAAAGTCAGAAAATCTACATCTATTTATGATTTTTAAAAACCCTGAATAAAATAGGTATACTTAAAGATCTTATCACAATTTGATAAAAGCCATTTATGACAAACCTACTGCCAATATCATATCGAGTGGAGAAAAACTGAAAGCTTTTCCTCCAATGCCAGGAACAAGACAACGATGTCCATAATCACCACTTGTGCTCAACAAATACAGTACTCGAAACTTTAGCCTCACCACTTGTGCTCAACAAATACAGTACTCGAAACTTTAGCCAGAGCAAACAAGCAATGGAAAGAAACATACAGAAAGAAAGATATGTACAGAAAAGGAAGAAGTAAACAATAGTCATTCACAAGAGACACTCCTTTAAAGGAAAAATTCCTCCAGAAGACTCCTAGAACTAATGGATTCACCAATGCATCAGTATACAAAATCAACACACAGGGCGAGGCATGGTGGAATATGCCTGTAATCCCAACACTCAGCAGGCTGAGGCAAGAAGGTCACAGCAAGTTCAAGGTCACCCTGGGCTACACAGTGAATCCAAGGCCAGCCTGAACTACAGTATAGTGAGATCCTGCCTCAAAACAAACAAACAAACAAACATCCACAAAAAATTGGTGTTCCTGTACACCAATAACTGAACCACTGAGAAAGAAATTAGGAACACAGTATCATTCACAACACTCTTAAAACAAATTAAATACTTAGGAGTTAACCTAACCAAGGAAGTAAAACACTTCTATAATGAAAATCATACTACTCTAAAAGAGGAGATTGAAAAGAAAATGGAAAGCTGTACGCTGTTCCTGGATAAGCAGACTAATATTGTCAAAATGGTCCTACTGACAAAACCGATTCATACATTTAATGCAATCAAAATACCAACAACATTCCTCACACAACTAGAAAAAAATAAATGTAAAGTTTATATGGAACCAGAAGAGATCTTAAATACCAAAATCAACCCTAGGCAAAAAGAGCAAAGCGTGAGACATCAAAATTCCAGATTTTAAGTAAAGCTACAGTGATAAAGACAGCATAATACTGGCACAAAAACAGATGTGGGTCAATGGAACAGAATAGAGGATGCAGAAACAACACGAGGCACATTCACTTACTTGATCTTTAACCAAGGAGCAAAAAACATATGCTGGAGAAAAAAAAAAACCTCTGTAATAAATGGTACTGGGAATACTGGTTACACATGCAGAAGATTGAATCTAGATCTATATCTCCCACCATGCACTAAAAAAAAAAAAAATCTAAATGGATCAGAAATACTGAATCACCAACCCAAGTGCCCATCAATCAAAGAATGGATAAAAAAGATGTGGTATTTTTATACAATGGAGTACTACTCAGCTATTAAGAAAGATGGTATTGAGACTTTTATAAGTAAATGGTCACGACTTGAGACCATACTCATAAGCGACATAAATCAAACCCACATGTGTAAATACCGTATTGTCTCCCTAGTGTAAGAAATGGAAAAGTATATGTGATTCAGAG
>RJWM01021330.1:0-35568 GCA_004363535.1 Dasyprocta punctata | reverse complement strand
AAAAAAAAAAAAAAAAAAAAAAAAAAAAAAAAAAAAAAAAAAAAAAAAAAAAAAAAAAAAAAAAAAAAAAAAAAAAAAAAAAAAAAAAAAAAAAAAAATACTCAGTGCGTTTGTTACATATTCAAGTGTTTTTAATGAGGAAGCAAGAAAATAATTTTACTGTTAGAAAATTTCTAGTTGCAGCTTTGCAAGAGTGGTAATTTGACAGTTAAAATAAAAATAAAAATAATTTAGGAATTGACTGTGATAGCATATATCTAAAGGACATGATGAAGTGCTGATCTGAAAAGTAAAATGCTTGTGGCACACAACGAACAGATATTTAAGAAGTTATACTGACTAAAAATGATGACAATAGTTAAAATTGCAGATTTTTAAATATTCCCATTTGATCAATGTATTTTGCACATACCAGTAAAATAAGTTTTCTATATGTGGAACTCATGGTAACTGAGTTTCTTTGAGGACATATTATGGAGTTGGGTACATGAATTTAAATTTTGAGTAAGATATGAACTAAAAGTAAAGGCAAAGTTCCCATAAGTCTGTAGAGTATGATTTAAAGGCACAGATTTCATTGACACACACAGAAGCAGAGTACGGAGATGGAGGAGAATAGTGCCTGGAAGAGAAGTCCTGTCCTTCCTGCAGGATGAGCCACTGTGCGAAGAGGAAGGGAGTAGAGTTTTTAAGTCAATAATCACTGTGCTTTATGTCTTCTGAGATCCAATCAGAAGCTGATCTGCGCATGTATGCCAGCCCCCGCCCTGTGATTCGTCAGTTTCCTGTGACTGACTTGTCATGCCCAATTGTCCAGCCTCCTTTTCTGTTCTCCATAATTCAAAAGTTACATCGTATTGCTCAGCCAGCTAGTCATGCCTAATCTCCTGCCTCAGTACACTCAGCATTAAATGTACAGTAGTAATCTCATTTTATAAGAAAAAAAGCATGCTATCTCCTAATGTTTACTTTATAATGAATCTACATACAATCACACCTAATAATAGATATTTTCTCCTTTTAACATTTCTTTTGGTAGCAGCATTTTGGGTCTAAATAATTGCTTTAAATACTTTTGAACATTTAAATCACCACTTGTTTTCTAAATAATATTTTATTTGTTGCGTGGCTCATTTTATTTATTTTTAGTAGCATCTACTCGTAGTGCATAACGTAAACATTCCTTCTATAGAGTTGACATATGCACATAACACATTTTAATTCATTTTTAATCCATTTTCTTTTCCTTCTCTTCACCCTCTCTCCATATCTCTTGATCTTCTCTTTTGAGAAAGATCTCCATAATTCCAATTATCTAGGTTTAATTTTGTACTTTATTTCCGTGTTCCTCACAGAAAAGAAACCACTCTATATTTAAGCTTGTCTGATTTATTTCACTGAAACTTACAGTCTCAACGTACATCTATTTTTCTACAAATGACTCAAATTTATTTTTCTTTTTGACTGGGTAATACTCCATTGTGTGTATATACCATTTTTTCATTCATCTGCTGATGGACATATAGGCAACTTCCAAAAGTTAGCTGTTACGAATTATGCTGCTATGCACATGTGCATGTATGTTTAACATGATGTAACATAATGTCTTTAACTCTTCAGGAAAGATATCTAGAAGAAGAATAGCTGAATCAAATGAAATTTCTACTTTTAGTTTTTTAAGGAATCTCCACAGTAATCCCCACCATGGTTTCACTACTTTAGATACCCACCAATAACAGAGGAGTGTTCCTTTTCTCCTGCAGCCTTCCTAGCATTTATTATTTAATTTCTTGATGATAACCATTTTTTCTGGAGTAAGACGGAATCTTGGTGTTGTTTTAATTTGCATTTTTCTGATGGAATTGGTACCAAGTCAGCACCAAGTCCTTTATGCATTTACTGGCCATTTGTACTTCTTTTGTGAAGTAGCTATTTAAGTCACTTGACAGCTTTTGATTGGATCTTTTATTTTGGGGGGTGGTTCTATAAGAGTTTTGGGAAAACTGGCTCTCCATCTGCATAAGATTGGATCTAGACCCATATCCCTCCCTATATTAAATTAAAATCAATATCAATAAAAAGAACTCCCCATTAAAACAGAAACTCTTCGCCTGCTGGAAGCTAACACAGGTACAAATCTATAAGTCATAGGTTTAGGCAGTTTCAGAGCAGAATCCCAGTGGCACAGGAACTAGCACCGAACATCCACAAATGGAATCATAGTAAATTAAACAGTTTAACAGTTTCTAAGCAGGAAAAGACTCAAACAACAAAGTGGAAAGTCAACCAACAGAATGTGATAAAATTTTTGCCTCATGTTCCTCTGAGGACCAATATTTAGAATATATAAAGAACTAAAATAATCAAACATTTGTTCATTTCTAACTAGCTTATCTGTTTTTGAAAAGTATAGTTGCATTTTAATTTTCTTATTTCATTTTTTCCTTCCTACCGCCAATTCATCTATAAATTATCTTTACATTAATTTGCAACATGCTTTGGGATCAATGAAACATACACAAATAACTTGTGTTTTTCGGTAGTTTTCTGGTTTTGAATTTCAAACTATAAGTGTAACTGAGCCTCTACCTAAGGTCAGACACTAGGCAGGATGGTGCTACCTATACACCAATTTAACCATAAACAGATCATGTATTTTAAAATGACTAACAATTTGCAGTATGTAGTTACACAAGTTTCCATGTTAGTCAACAAATGACATCCATGTTCCACAAAAATAAGTGGACTCTGAGAAAAACAGATGATTCAACTCCCATTATCAATCCACTTGCATTTTGGAAAACCTGGAGACAATGTAACAACTGAATTACTTTTCATTGACTAATTCATTGGAGGAAATATCCAAACTTAGGAATGCCTGTTTCTCCTCTATCTTTAAATAAAGGTTTGATGTCAACCGTCGTACATTGGAGAGAAAACACAATTAGCATTTTCCTTTCGCATACTGCAGATTGAACCTAGGGCCTTTGCACTGAGGTAAACCCCCAACCTTTACTGACTGATTGATTGATTGATTGATTGATTTTTATTTTGAGACAGGACCTTGCTAAGTCATTAAGTTCCCTGAGCTAGGCTTGAATATGCTATCTTCTGTCTAGGCCATCCACAATGCTCAGATTACAGATGTGTGCCATCATGTTGCCTCTTTCTCTCTCTGTCTTTCTCTCTCTCTCTCTCTCTCTCTCTCTCTCTCTCTTGCTCTCTGTCTCTCTGTGTGTGTGTGTCTCTCCTTCTCTGGAGTACAGTATAAAAATGAGGAGGTTTTGGAATGTGTTGGGGGAGATGTCAAATATTTAGGATGGGTTTCCACAGATGAAATTTGTGCTAGTTCTTTTTCTAATTGTACAGAGGTTGTATAATTGTACAGATGTCGAATGTAACTGCACATTAGAGAATAAAAATGTTTTAGAATTTTTAGAAAACCTCTCTAATTGAGAATGTAGGATTTACCACAGTAAAAAAAATGGTAAACTTTTTCAAATTTAAGACTGAGAAATCATTGGTTAACTTGTGTTAATGTATTTACCACAGCAAAACTAAAGGGAAAACTTTTCTGGGAAACTGGTGTTATGTTCACTCTTTACAGGGTCCAGATTTATTTACATTATGTTGAATATTTTTATGATATTCCACAGTCACAGTCTATTAGAATTCAACAGAGTGAATACTACCTAATTTTTTTCAGCCTCCCTTAATTCGGTTTATGCTAGAATAATAGAGAGGACTGCAGATGCACTCAATGTGTAGGTATTTTTATATTGGTTTTCTTTGCTTCTGTCATGACCAAATTGACCAAAATTCCTCAGTATAGGATATAAATCAACATTCACCATATTTTTTTCTTTTTTTCAGATCAACTTTATTTGTGAAGAATAACTGTTTCTAATATAACAGATCTGAATACAGTACAAAAATGTTCAGTGTTTAAATAGCTCTAATAGCAAATATAAGAGAACTGGGAAATGAAGTAAGACGCAGTAAGGAGTGAAGCCTGGTGTGTTAGTCTTTGTCATGTGCCTCTAATGGAGTGCGAGAGACTGGATAATACGTAAAGAACAGAGAGTTGCTTCTTACACTGCTAAAGGCGAGGAAGTCCAGGGGAAAAACGCTAACCTCTGGCAAAGCCCCTTGTAATATAGCAGAAGGGTAATTTAGAAAGCAGGCCAGAAGGAGGAAACTCACTTCACTAGTATCTTTGATAATGGACGCACTCCTACTATAGCAACACTGCTTCATTCAGGAGAACAGTGCATGCTAAAGTATAAAGACAGTGTGTTATTTCTTAAAGGTTATAGACTGGGAACTCCACATAACTGAGTACTTTCTTGCAGGCTCAGGATGTTGGAGGAATAGGAGGAGAACATGCACAAGAGAGTTAACTTGCTTTCCTAAACACCAGCTCTGAGGATCGCTAACTTGTCTTGTCAATACTGACATTAATTCTTTCCAAGGGCACAGAATGGCTCTAAAAGATCTCATGTCTTACTTCTGTTGCAAGGGTATTTAAACTTCAACATGAGTTTTGGAGAAGACATTAAAGTCACAGCATCAGTTTATATTTGACAGGCTGAACTTGATAACCAAACAAGTTGGTACTCAGCCCCGTGAGCCACTGAAAAGTTTTAAGTAGATTTGAATCTTACTAATTTCAGCTTGCTTGAATTATGTGGGGTATAGTGGGAAAAGGGATGAAAAGATTAGCCTATTATTTAGTACAAATGAATCTCTTAAAACTAAGTAATTCAAATATAAGAAAAATCTCTATTATCAAGAGAAACTTTCATTCTTTTTATAATAGAACAATCTGTCATTATTGTCTAATTTGAAACAATGAACCCTTCTAGAAAATTTTGCATTATATAATTCACATACAAATAGATCAATTTAAACCTAACAGAATTTGTTATTATTTGAGGTTTTAAAAGACAAAGTTATTACTTTTAATAAAATAGGCCAGAAGGTTGGGCTCAGTATAAAGTGCGTATGTAGTATTTGTGAGGCCCTGGATCCAATCATTAGCATTACAAAAGCTAAATATAAAGAATAAAAAGGCTCCTAATCAAAATAATTCTAAACTGTCTCAGAAATCCAAATGTTACACAGCTACTTGAATAAAACTTTGCTAACTAGTCTCAATTGTCCTGAAGTCTCAAGAATAATCAGCATACTTCAAATTTTATTAGTAGTAATCATAAGAGTTTACTTTGTGTTCAAAAGAATGAATAAAAACATGATTTGAAAAAGTTAACTGTGAGGTCAGTACCACCTTTTCTTTCAAACTCACAGTGGCATTGCTGTCTCCTATTTAGTTGAAATATTTTATTTAACTCTAAACCATCCTCATCACTTTTACTTAGATTAATGAGAAAAACTCACTTGAAAGTGAGCTCTGCTTGGAATTTTGATATGACAAGATACTTTGTAGACAGTGGATTTTGTATTAGCTGATTTACAGTCTTTATTTTCACCTACATTATCTGCAAAAGCAGAAATTTCCACTGAATATTTTAAATGAGACCAGAAAATGACTTTGTATACTTTTCATTATGCATGTATATAATTTTGATTCTCCCCCAAAAAATCCTGTAAAAAGTTATCAAATTAATGCTATTCTGACTATTGCCTGTTTTTTTTTTTTACCATTTTGAATGGTGACAAGAGTATGTGTGGGCTTTTTACCATTAGTGTCTCCCCTTTCATTGATACTTACTTGTATTTTACTGATCAGATATATATGTTTTATAATACAAAATTATTTACTTAATACACTGAAATATAATATTTTATAGTGTACAGAATGTTGTCTTTGTCTTTGTCTATAGATTAAATGTGTCTCACGTGTATGTAAGATAGCCAAGTTATCAGATCTATTATATAGCACATTTATTTTGTGGAAACTTATGCAAACATTTTCTATATTTAATCCACCTTTAACTTTGAGTTTGAAAGATACTGTTACAGGAAAACAAGGTGAGATGTATCTGGTCCTATTATGTTAAACTGCTAAAGATTATTTTAACTGCGATTATAGCCATATGATTTACATCAAAAAAGACAGTAGTCAAACATCTAGATTTAAATATAAATTCCTTTTTCATACATGGTATTAGAAGCTTAGAAAGTCATTCAAATGGCCATGAGGAATAAAGTTCAGTTTAGTGCCCTTAAACATTGTTAACCATACTTAGTTGCTATCCAGAGTTGTCTTAATTAATTTCTTATTGCTCAGAAACCCACAATTTAAAGGAAGAAAATTTTATTTTTAGTTCATTGTTTGCAGCGATTTCAGTGAACAGTCAGCTGGCTCCAAAGTGGCATGGTGGAGGGGCGTGACATGGGAGGAAGGAAGCAGCGAGACTTGCTTCCTTCCCTTCTATTTCATCCAGGCTACAAGCCTAATGACTGTGCCACCCACCCTCAGGTCTGGGCTTCCCTCTTCAGTAAACCTATCACCTATGCACAGAACTAAGCTCAACCAATCAGTGGGTTGATCCAGTGACACAACCCTGTGATCCAGTCAGTTCTAAAAACCCACCTATGAGAGTGCATGACGCTTTGGGGGGACACCTAAGCATAAGCTATTAAGAAGTGCTTACTTTAGTCACTTGATAATAGCCAAAAACAAGCAAAACAAAACAATAAAATTGTTCACTACTGTCCTGTTTGCAAAAATATAGAAGCTGGGAAGCTCATAAGGCTATTTAAACTTCATATGCACTGGGATTTTTTTGTTTGTTTGTTTGTTTGTTTGTTTTTTGTGGCACGGAGATCAAACTCACAGCCTCACGCCTGCCAGACAGGTGCTTAAGCTGCTGAGCCAAACTCCCAGCCCTAGTTTTTTGAGGCAGAGTTGCACTATGTAGCTCAGACCGGCCTTGCGCTCATGTTGTAGCCCAAGCCCGCCTCTAACTCACAATGCTCCACCTACCTCAGCCTCCCAAGTGCAGGGATTAAAGGCGTGCACCACCACGCCCGGCTCATATGCACTGTTTAAACCATATGTTTGCTTACAACTGTTTCTAGAAAATATTAATTGATTCTTTTTTTTTTTTTTTTTTTTTTTTTTTTTTTGCGGCACCGGGGATTGAACTCACAACCTCGCGCCTGCCAGGGCAGGCGCTTAAGGCACTGAGCCAAACTCCCGGCCCCATTAATTGATTCTTTTCTATCAATTTCCTGGGGATGATTCTGACTGACAGACCCTAGCTTACAGTCAGTCGGAAAAGAAAATTCAAACAAACACAACTTTGAGCTCTTTCTCTTTACCATGAAGAAAACACTGCATTTAGACAGTGGTTATCCGCTTTGGTAGTTGAGTTTTATAAGTATACCTTTTTTCATCTTTCATCCTTTGAACAACAGAAACAACATTGTGACTCAACTTAGCAGTTTAGTCTGCACATAACCAAGGACTTGTTCCTGTGCTTCCTAAAAATACCAGGCAGGCAGGCAGGCAGGCAGACAGACAGACAAAGTGACAGAAAATGGCATGATTCTGTGCTTGTTCCTCATTTCAGAACAGTGCAATTTAATCTTGTTTTAAGATACTAAATTTAACGCTAAATTTTATGATTGCTTCAGCACACCATGTTTCACTAATGAGAATGCAATGAAGGTTAGTTAATGTGTATTATTATGTACATCTAAACATGATAAGTGCACAAAGCTTCCCAGTTCTGTGACTGTCACGTGGTGTTATTTGGTATTTACAATATGATTTTCCACAAATTTTCCCATGTTCCCTTTGCCCAAATTTCATTGTCTTTGGCTGTTAACCCAGACAACTGATGCATTAATTTATCCAATGAATGGTCTGTGCGATCAGTGGTTTCCATCTGAACTGAGTTGCTATAAAAGTCATCTTAACTTTTACCATTGGAACACTTTGAGGCACTAAGATAATTCTGTTTTCAGATGTACTTTATATTGCCCTCACTGTGTAACAGTATCACTTTTTTTTCTAGCTACACTGTGGTAGTCAGCTCACTCAGAACATTTTCTCTGGTTGACTGGCACAAAAGTCCATGATAGCATGAAGACGAACAACTTCCCGTATTCGGGCTGGGGATTTAGGTCAGTGCAGTAAGTGCTTACCTAGCAAGGACAAGGTTGTGAGTTCGATCTCTGATACAAAAAAAAAAAAACAAAAAACAAAAAAACAAAACTACCTCCCATACAGTAAATGTTCCATGTAGTTTGAGGTTACCAAGACATTTAATTTAGCAAAGCTAAAATTGCTTTGAAAGCTGAAATTTTCTTACTATTAGGATAAACAGTAATATGCACCCCTTATGTCACTTTTTGTACACATTACACACTCATTTAGCATACAGAGAGAGAGAGAGAGAGAGAGAGAGGGAGAGAGAGAGATCTATATTAAGCAAGACAGACTAATGTTCAGGAATGAGGTTAATACATAGTAAGATAATTGAATGCCATAGAAGTGAGATAATTCCTTACTGCTTTGGTTGTAGAAAGTGTTCTGAGGAGCAAATTCTTGTTATATATGATAGTGTAAGGGGTGTAATATGTTTTTTATTTCACTGGTAGTGATAGCAGAAGCAGATCAATAAAACAAGTACTTAATCTATTGGAAAAAACAATCATTGCTTCTGTGAAAAGGGATCCACTATAATCAATATCATACCAGCTGGTTTGCTATTCTTCTGTCAATAATGCTATTTGGAGAGGTCAATATTTGTTATCACCGTTGTCCATCTGGAAACTCAAAGGAGGCCATAGCCAGATTAGCCTCAAAGAAATTAAACCAATTTCTTAGAGTCCTTTCAAACCTTATCCTGAAACCATATCTTCTTTCCTCATTAGTCTATTGAGCATCACTGGGCAGTTGATAGAACAATAACTGACAGCCATAAAACAAATTAATGTACTTATTTAGATCAATCGTCCTACTTGGTGACTGTCCTTTGGTGAATGATCTCATGATACTCAAATTTATGCACTTCTTGTACTCACTGTCCTTCAGAAAATACTGCATGCCTTAATTTGCTTCTTGATTTATTATTTCTGAATACCTGGCCAGGTA
Source organism: Dasyprocta punctata (assembly GCA_004363535.1). Lineage (NCBI taxonomy): Eukaryota > Metazoa > Chordata > Mammalia > Rodentia > Dasyproctidae > Dasyprocta > Dasyprocta punctata. The sequence continues at coordinate 26,501 of RJWM01021330.1, read as the reverse complement.
TTCAGAAGTTTTCACTAAATAGATTGAATATCTCAATGATTGTTCCATTTTCACATAAATTGGTAAATAACCTTATCAAATATCTTGTAAAAACTATGAATTTTATCCTTTTAAGCCACATATCAGCAAATACTTCATTTTGTTCACTCATTTATTTTTAGATATTGAAATTTTATGATAAAGAATATCTGTCTAATTTTGTTATCCCTGATTTCCTTCACTATCCTTCCTTATTTTCATATACTTCAAAGACTGGTGTAGCTACTTCTTTTTAGTAAACTGTTGAGATTATACAAATTTGTCTGCCTTCAATTTCTTGTTATGTACAAAACAAACACATGAAATTAACATACACAGATGCTTTTGTGTAAGGATATAAATTCCATTTGTGGATTTTTAAAACGTTAACTCATCTTTGTATCCCTAGCATAAACGTAAGTTTGATGTATTTTCTAGCTAGCTGCTAGCTGGATTTAATTTTATCAGTAATATTAGCCCTGCCACACCAGCAGAACTTACTCTGTAGGCCCAGAGGCTGCATTAGTTATGAATGTTTTGCCCACCCTGGTAGGGGACTCACCTCTGCACCCTCAGACTTCAGCACAGAGGTTACCACAAGCAGGTGCTAGCCTGTTCATTTGGATTTGCTAATAAATGATTTAGGATTTTGCATCAATACCTTTGAATGCAATGGCCCTGATTTGCTCTCCTTTTTGCAAAATGGTGTTCTGATTATGCTAGTCTCATGTGATGAAATATATCTATTTATTTCTCCATGTAGCAGCAATTTGAACCCTGCAAATTTCAGGCTAATTTACCCTTAAAATTAATTAATGTGTGTATTGAAATGAGACATTGGAGAGAACAGGGGGAGATGGAATGGGCAGAAAGAGAGGGAGAGAGGAAGGAGAGAGAGAAAAGGAAGGAGGGGAACAGAAAGCAGAGAATAAAAGGGGAGAGTAGGAGGGGGGTGAGAAGAGGAGAGGGAGATCTTCCTAAAGTGTTTAGGTCAGTTGCTGAAAAACCTAAAAATTCAGTTGTTGGTTACCTGTCATAGGAATCTATCTTAAGTAGCATTGGGAAACCTATATGAGCACTATAGTTTTAATAGTGAAACTAATCAAGAAAAGAAACGTTCTTTTTGTGTACATGCACTACTTTTTCACTAAGAAATCTATGCTTTTCTTCTATCATCTCTTCAATATCCTTGAACACAGACACTCCCCTATTAAGAAAGATATACCTGTGATTTTTTTGCTTTTCTACAGTGTTGAATAAAGAATGTAATATTGTTTCAATTATAAAGTAAATAAAACAGATTTGAATATGCCATGAACTTTATTTTAAAGTTCAAATTGTATTTGAAAGTATCCTTAAATAATATTAAAAAACTGAATAATTTGATAGAAGTTTGTTCCTTTATTGTCAAAAGCTTATCTGATGAATAACACCATTCACAACCATATTTCTTCAAAACAGTCACTCCAGTATCTTCTGTGAAATGTGCTAGTTTAAGACAATTACACATGCTTAGTTTCATCATAAGAGATTATACAACAAACATCTCTTTGATTAGGAAATGCTAGAGATACTATCATTTTATCATATACATGTTTCATCTTTTAATTGGTAAACTGCTATTTATATTTATTTTATTGGTAAATTGGTATTTATAATTACGACAATCAACTAGCTTTTTAACTTATCTAAGCAATACCTACATACTATTTCTTTGTCTTGCTTTCTGTGTTTCATTTTTCTTTTCCTGTCTTCTATTAAAATGATAAAGTTGGATTTTTTGGTTTTTTTCTTATTTTCAGTTAATCTCTGTTAATGGTTTGAAAATATGCTATGTCTAACAAATACAGATATATTCAGTAGAAATTAATTGACAGAAATGCCAAATCTGTATTGAGCAAGTCAATACTCCTACCAAAATTTAGCTATAATACATGTAAAAGTATGCATACTTTAAAATATTTCTGAGCTTACAATAGTACATATATGAATCACGAATTGGTAACTTTGATTAAAATCCATTCTAGAACATTATTGTTCTATCAGCTTATCAAGTCACAACTAGTGATGAAAATAATTTCTGTTGCTATTTTAGCTTTTTAAAGAGAATGATAAAATATGCAAATAAATGTTTTTTCAATTAATTTTTAAATTTTGTGGCACTTCTTTCAAGTTTTGTGGTTCAAGCCTTTTTCTACATACCAAACATGCATACTAATACAAGTAACGAATGTAGTTGAAAAAATAAAGAAGCACAACTGAAAATGGTCAAATATAATTTCTTGAAAGTAGTAAGAGTAAAGATCCAGAATGTGGGGTGTCTGCCATACTGTCTAAATTAGACACCACTTTGACAAGTCACTTTTCTGTTATTGTTGATATATTGTATCAACTTGAGAAGTTTAGAAATTTAATTAGGAGACTCAGCAGAGAGCCAAGATCCTTCCTCTGTAAACATCCTGAGCCCCTGCAAGAGGAAGGCACAAGATGCTGGGGTGGGGTGGGAGGGGGGCCTGGAGAGAATACGAGGGAGGAAAAGAGGCTTGGTTTGGCTCCTATTTGCTTTTGTTGCTTTGTTGTCTTCCGCCACCTTGAAGTGTTGCCCCTATGCCAGGCCACTCTGCCCTTAGCCAGCTGATTATGGACTGAAACCTCCACAAACTGTGAACTAAATAAACCCTTCCTTCCTTAATTTGTGGTATTGAGCATTTTGTCCCAGTTGTTACGATATTTTGGCACAGCTGAGAGACAAAGTGAGAGAGAAAGATAAAATGGCCTTTACTGCAGGTACGGGAGGGTTGCAGAAGAGTGCAAGATTCTCTCTGACCAGTACAAAGAAGTATTTGGGTTTTTATTAGGTCTGACTGGGGGTGGAGCTTGGGGAGGCAAGCAAAGTGATATATCAGCAACTGATGAGAAGAGCATTGGTGTGTGTGAAAAGGAAGAGGAGGTTTTATCTTGGCTGAGGGAAGAAGAAGCAAGAAGTTGATACATTATCGTTCCTAGGGTCTCCCAGCCATGTTGAACCACTGCCATGATGACCAGGTGAATATCATATGGGCAGAAACCCATCACCAGCAATGAGAGAAAAGTAACCAACACAGAATTTGGTACCAGCAAAGTGGAGTCGTTGCTGTGACTATACCTGACCATGTGGAGTCCAACAGCCAATGCAGACCTTCCCAGAAGAAATCGCCTGAGTATAGTCTTTACCAGCAGAATTTCTACCAGCCTTGTGGTCTTCTGAGCTCTCTCCAGAATCTCCCATACAGAACAGCCTTAGGTGTTCCAGTGCTACTCTCTCAGGAAACATCTCTGAACCTTTCCAAAGTTTTCCCACAGGCCATTTCCAAAGGCTTTTCAACCACATGGTCAGAGTACATCCCACACACCCGCTACCCAGGCTACTCTGCCCCAGGGCTGGTGTAGCAAACAGAGCATTTTGTGCCTTCTCTTGCAAAGGTTCAGAATGTTTACAGAGTAAGAACCCTGGCTCCCTGATGAGTCTCCTAGTTAAACTTCTAAACTACTCAAGTTGATACAATATATCAACCATAACAGTACTCAAACCTATACTTCTTTGACTAGAAGCAACACACACATTCATGGATAAAAATATAGATATAAATATACATATAAAATACAGATGTAAATGCAGATCTTCATAATTTGGGCAAAGAACTTAGAGTTTCTTTAATATAAAACTTCAGTATTCCATAAATTCTAGCAATTATTATTCTTTTATCATATCAATCATGATCCAAACAAGAGATAGAGACCAATAAGTAAACTGGATAGGAATAGTTTAACAGGAATTATTAATTCTATTACTATAACATGCCTGCCTATGTAAGGAGAACACTAATGACTGTTTTAGTGATGACGGATGATATCCATGAAGAAACAGAGTTTGCAGTAGACTTCCTCCCCAGAAATGGGACTCTGAGATCATTGGAAAAAAATTGTAGTTGCAGCACCTTGGCTAGCAGTGACATTTGCAGAGTTTACCAGACAAGGTTCTCCATTAGTTCACAATTGTTGGACAAACCTAGGCTGATGGATGGGCAGAGCTGGGGAGGAGAAACAGAGAGAGAGAGAGAGAGAGAGAAAGAGAGAGAGAGAGAGACAGAGAGAGACAGAGAGAGAGACAGAGACAAAGAGACAGAGAGCGAGAGCATGCACCAGAGAGCCTAGATCCCATTTTTTAGCCAATAGATTGGGGCCTTGATGCACATTATCAACATGCAGTGCAAAGTTGTGGGGATCCAGGTGACTGAGGCTGACGTGAAGAATGAGTCAGGGTGTTGGAATTCTGTTGGTTGCAATGGGAGGTCCAGGACGCATGGTGGGTATCTTAGTTACTTTCTTCTCATCACTGAGATAAAACACCTGATGCCCAAAATTAGGGATGGGAAGGTTTATTTGTTACAGTTATTGGAGGTTTAAGTCCATACTCAGCTGGCTCCAAGACAGCGTGGTGTGGCAGGGGTGGCAGCCTTTCATAGCAGCTGCAAAACAGCAAGGGGCAAACAGGGAAGAGAAGTCAGATATTCCTTCTTCCCACCCTTACACTGTATGTCGACTCTACCCCTGGGCAGGTGCCATACTCACACCACCAAACCCAGTGCCAAATAACAAACCAACCAAGAATGCCAGACTCAGCCCCATCCATGATTGCATGAGGCTTAAGTGGGGGCCATCTGACCACAGTAAAACAGTGTATATGCCATAAAAGAGGTTTGTGGCAAAGTGAAACCCAGAAAGACAACTTTCAATTTCTCTTAAGCATAATTTTATAAAGTGAATAGAATCCCATTCAACTAGCAATAATGCTTGTTAGAATCTCTCCTAAGAGACACTGCTTCGCCTCCTTCCTCTTCTGTTATATGTTTCTTTGTAACTGGCTCCTCTGTATGCTAGAAACCTCAGGCCTCACTGATACCTTTCATATTAGAGATTCACGGTAGAAACTCACTCTTCAATTGTGTTGTCAAAAGTAACATGATTGTTATAAATATGCCTTAAACATCTATAATATTTCATCAGAAATGATAAAGCTTTTGACACAGATGCTGTATTGTAACACACTGCAGGTGTTCTCCTTGGTTGCACCTTTAGAACGGGAGACCTGAGAAATGCTTTTATGGCTGTGTGAACAAGAGAATAAAGTAAGACCTGCCTGCCTTCTTCAACTAGTGTCACAGTATTGTTAAAAGTCAGGGAGAAACATCTACAATGGAAACATTTAGGGATTATTCTTTCTGCATTGTTGAAATAATCAATACAAACAGTATACGGAACTCAATAGTGAAAGTAAAACATAATGATCTTTTCAGATGAATTAAAATGTTTGAGGCACATTTTATTCAATATGTGGGAGCCTGAATCTAAAAGAAGAGGTGAATTGAGATTTAAGAGACCTGGATCCTTTTTGCATTGAATATATGACTTTGAATTAGTCACTTAACTTCTTTTAGAAAAAATATTCTCCTCTCTGTAATGGGTTTGATGAGTTTTGAAGCCTGCTACATATACATTTGAAAACCATATCAAATATCTTATATAATGGTCATAAGAAATTCAAAATCATTAGGAAAGATATAAGAAATAAAGATTCACCAAGTATATAAATTTCATATGCTGAAACACTATCAAGATTTAGGTTAAAAATACAGTCTTCTTAAACTAGGCTAGGTATGAGGCTCAAAGACCAGCACACAATCTCTAAGCAGAGCTGAGCAAGCAAGACCAAACTGGCAGTGCACCTCTGCACCACACTGCGTGTGTCAAAATTCCCCTGAAGAACTTTTCTTACCTCAGTCGTGTTACCAACTGATTTTTTCTCATTTCAAATGGTTTGTACTGATAGCTCTCTGTGTATAATGGAACAGCAGGTTTCTGTGAAAACTAACGGCAGGTCAAACTATCTCACACAACGCTCCCTCAAAATTATTGCAATTCTTCAAGTTCTACTAACAAATACAAAACTAATGAATGTCTAAATATTTTTGAAATGTGAATAAAAATATTATCTACTTTTAGCCATAAATATAATTCCCATATATATTCTTCAAGCTAAGTTCTGTATGATATACTTTCATGGTCACCTGTTCTGTGATCTTGGCATTACTTCCAGAAATACCAGTTTCATAGGAGATTTCCCTTCATATGAATTTGAAAGTTCTGTGGGTGTTTCTCATTTTTTCCAATCAGAGGGCATCTATTTTTCATTTCTTTCCCATTATTCATCAGCTTCATGATGATGCATATTTTACCTGCTGATAGTTACTTTCTTACAAAGTTTCAAGATTGTATGCTACAATCTAGCCAAGGTAATGTTCACACTTCTATTTAGCATAATAGAGTTTGCATTACAAATAGCCCTAATGCTACATTAATGTTGAATAGTTTAATGGCTAAGTGATTTAGGATCATAAATACTAACTCTGACTCTAAGTGTTACAGTTGATTCTACTATTTTAAACTATATTACTTGTTCATTTTCATAGATCATCTGCATGATCTTTTAGATTGTAGGGATTAGTATAGAGATTAAATGAACATAATAATGAAAATCAAAATAAGGGAAATTAACTAAAAGATGAAGAAAACAAAATTGAACAATGGTGAAGGAAATTACAATGGTGTAAGGTTTGCTAAAATAACCTGTCCCACATACATAAATTTAGATTATGACATAGCCATTATACAGTAATTAAATACAGTTGCTAATTTAAAACAGGCAACAGAAAAGTAATTTACTGTAAATAATTCTCCATCGTAGGTATTTACATCATCATGACTGAATTAGTCTTATCTATATAAATCTACTGAGCCTCAGTGGTGAGCAAATAGAAAGGGCAGTTTAAATTATAGTCATCCCGAAGCAAAGGTGGTGAGTTTTCCCTGTATAAAGTTTGTAATATATTTTACAAATTACTCAGATTTTTATGCAGATACTGTTAATGATTGACAATATCATTTTATAGTGCTAATAAAAAGTCATGTATAAAATGGGTATAGTAAAACATTAGGGTATTGTGGTTAAAATGATGGACTCAAGTAATTCTGTGCAACTTTGTAATTCAACTGTACAATATCATGTTCTATAACTTGGAAAATTGCATATCTCTGGGCTTTAGCTTTCTCATTTACAAAACAGGGATAACAAGTTTAGATCTCTTATGATACTCTTGTTAGGAGTTAAATCCATATCATGAAGACTTTTTATCTTGTCAGATATTAATCAATATACAAGAAATAAGTATTGTCATATTAGGGCTCATCCAGCAGCTCAATACCGAATAACCAAAATAAAACATTAGGATACTTCAATTTGAAGAAGGAAATATGAAGTTGAGCATTTACTCCTCAATCCCAGTAGCTCACAATAAGAAAAACTCCAAAGAAACTTATTTTATGAAAAAGAAACAAATAACTAAAGTAAAAACAGCCTCCCCAAACTGGATTTTCAGAAATTTTATTATATGTTAAGATATATTCAAATTATAAGAAAGGTAACAATTTCTGAATATTCAATGACCAAAATATTCTGATGGGAACCTTTATTCTGCATTTTTTTATTCTATATATTTTTGTGGCGTTAATGAAGAGCAAATGTTCTGAAAATGTAAAGCACATAGACTATTAATGAGTGATAACACCTGAAATTATATGAAGCACAACTTGTAGGAATGGAGGTGAATGACCTATTTTCATTTAAAATTTAGATTTACTTATATATGGGATATTGTGTGATGTCTGAAAACACATCTACATCATTTTGTTTCTCGAATGTTCATCATTTATGCTATTTCTTGAATATTTTTCATTTCTTTATGGTGAAAACAATTAAAATCTTTTATTTTAGGTTTTGAAATATGCAACATAGTACATTACAATTTTCTGTAGTCATCCTACTGTGCACTGTCATGCTACAATTCTTATTTATAGCTATAATTTAGTACCCATGGGTCAAACTCTTCCTGTTACTCCTCTGCAATTCCCACCCCCTCAACTCTTCCAAGACTCGAGTAATCGTTCTGTTCTCAAATACTATGTCATCAACCATTTAATATTTGAAATATTAATAAGATAATGTAGGACTTGACTTTTTAAGACTGGTTTATTTTACATTCATAATAACCTCTAGTCTCATGCATGCTGTCACACAGGACACAAGTTTATTCATTTTTATAATTGAATCGTATTAATTGTGCTTATAATGTTTTCTTTACTCAGTCATCAACTGACGGATACATTGATTGTTTCCATTTGTTTGCTATTGTAAATAGTGCTGCAATAAACATTAGGTTGTAGATGTCTTTTTCACATATTGATTTAATTTTATTTAGATATATATTGAGTAGTTCTATTATATGTTAATTCTGTCTTTCATTTTTTTGAGGAATTTCCATGACATTTTCCATAATGGTTATACTAATTTAAAATTTTTCATCAACAACATGTAAGGTTTGTATGCCAGCATCTGTTACCTTTCACTTTTTTCTCTTTATTGATAGTAATCATTCTTACTGGAGGGAGGTGATATTTCATTAAGGATTTAAATTGCATTTACTGTACCCGATGATTAGTGATGAAATGATTTGGGTTTTTTTTTGGCCATCTGTATGTCTTCTTTTGATGAATGTATGCTTAGTCAAACATCTGTTTTGCCCTGCCATTTTTTAATTTTTTTTGGGGGGGGTTTGGATTTAGGGTTCCTTGTGATCTCTGTATATAAGTTTATTTCTTTTTTCATCATCTGCCACTCTTTTCTCTCTTCTCCTTACAACATTTTGTCTGCTTCCAATTTGCAAAGGTCTATTTTCATCATTTTCCCCCTTCATTTCAAGAGATGGTGAGAAAAAGATTGGGGAAAAAAAGAAAAAATAATGAATGCTAATTTCTTGCCAGTTATATTTTACAAATATTTTCCTCCAGTTCTGTAAGTTGTCTCTTCATTGGTGTTAGCTTTGTTGTGCAGAAGTGTTTTGATTTTATATAATCTCAATTGTCTATTTTGGGTTTTGTTACTGTGTTTTTCAAATATTGTAGATTCCAAATATTCTGTAGCATTCTCCATATTTTTTGCAGTTGTTTTAAAATTTCATGGCATATACTAACTGGATTTCACTGCATTTTGAGTTGATTTTTATACCTGGTGAGAGATGGAGACCTATTTCATTCTTCTACTAGTGGAAATTTAATTTTTCCAAGAATATTTGTTGAAAGACTCATTTTCTGTTGTGTGTGCTTAGTAGCTTTGCTGTAAATCAACTGGCTATAGACACATATTTTTACTTTTTCTATGAAGTTTCTTTGCTCCATGTGTCTGTTTTATATCAATAGTTTTCTACTTGCAATTTGATGCCTGCAACCTTGAAGGTGCTTTTCCAGTACTAAGGGTTTGAACCTATAGTCTCCTGCATGTTAAGCACTATGAGGTAGCTACATCCTCATGCTGGTTTTGAAGTATAATTTGAAGTCATGTACTAGAAGACCTGTTACTTTGATCATTCTGTATGTAAATTTTTTAAATTGTTTTTTGGTAATGGGGATTGAACTCACAACCTCACGCTTGCCAGACAGGCGCTTATGCCACTGAACTAAATCCCCAGCAACTTTGCTCATTTTCATTAACTAAGATTGTTTCAAATATTCAAGAATTCTGTAGTTTTACACAAATTTTAAGATTTTTGTGGGTAATTCGTTGAATAGGTTCATCAGCATTTTGGTAGGGATTGCACTGTATCTCTAGGTTATTAGACTAATATTGACATTTTAATAACTGATTCTTCTAATCCATGAATAAGAGGTCAATTTCTAGCTTTGTATTCTTTAATTTTTTTCATTAATGTTTATAGCTTTCATTGCAGAGATTTTTATTTTGTTCCCAGGTTTTTGCTATTGTTATACACAAATGATACTGACCATTGCATTTTGTTTTTGTATCTTAAAACATTACTAAATTTATTTTTTAATTTTCTTGGGGTTTTGTGGAGGCTTTAGGGCTTTCTACATATAAATTTTTGTCAACTATGAAAAGTTTCAGTGTGGTTCATTCTTTCCTGATTTGAATCTCCATTTACTTCTTTGTCTTGCCTGATTGCTCTGGGAAGAACTTCCAGTACTATGTTGAATAAAAGTGGTAGAAGTGGGCTTTCATTTCTTGTTCCAGATTTTAGAAAGCTTTCTTCTTTTACTCATTTACTGTGATATTAGCTGATATATGGCACTTCCCATAATATATTATGTTCTTTCTATACATAGTGGCTTGTTTAGTTCTTAATGAAAGGTAGTGAACTTTATCAAATGTTTTTACTGTGTCCATTGAAATGTGTGCATTTTTTCCTTCATTTTGTTCATGCGCTGTACTATATTAGTTGATGTCTATAACAATAAACCATCTTTCATCACTGGAATGAATTCTCCTTAATCTTGGTGAATACTATTTTTAATGTACTATTAGATGAAGCTCACTACTATTTTGTTGAGGATTTTTGTATAGTTTCATAAAGACAGTTTTAGAGCTGTCTCTTTTTCTGTTGTTTTTCCTGTTCCAATATGTCCACTTCTGATTTTACTAAAGGGGTAACACTGGCCTCAGAATGAATTTTTCACAAATTTCCCCTTTTTAATGTTTTGATTAATTTCAGAAGTATTTGTATTAGTTCATTAAATCTTTGGTAGAACATGGTTGTGAAGCTATCTTCTCTTTGATAGGAAATGAAATGTTCTATAGCTATATGGTAGGTGCTCTTGGTTTAAGGTGTGATTTAATTCTGATGCTGATTTTCTATCATGATAATCTGTCCATTGCCAAAGAGAGATAATAAAGCCTGAAATATTGTGACACTAGCCTACCTATCCGTTTATGTCTAATACTATTTACATTGTATATTTTTGTGCTCTGATATTTTGTGCATGTATGTTTAGAATTTTTATTTCTGCTTGTTTAATCGATCCCCTTATCATTATATAATGACCTTCCTTGTCTCTTTTTACTTCTTTTGATTTAAAAAAACTGCTATTTGATCTTAGTATTGCAGCTTCCAATTACTTTTCCTTTCATTTGCATGAAGTATCTTACTTCATCATGTTAGTTTTAGTTTATGTGCGTGCTTAAGAACAATGAATTTCTTTCACTTTAAGTGCAATGTAATATGTATTTGAATCTTGTTAATTTCAATCATTGTATGTCTTTCTATCCTTCAATTAAAGAATGCAATTTATTCACATGTAAGTTATTTGTCTATAGGGAACATCCTACTACAACCATTTTATAACTAGATTTCAAAGTTTATTGCTTTTCTTTTCTTTCTTTTTCATTGTGTTTTGTCATTAAACAATTTACTCTAGTAGTGTATTCTGATTACTTGCTTATTTTTGACTTGCGTATTTTACTTTGTGGTTTCCATGAGGCTTACAAAGTCATGTTTTGATTATACCAATGTATCATGAAATAATATCAACATAACATGACTATGAAAATAAGAAAAGAAACAGAAGAATGAAGTTCTAATAAAACAGTATTTAGACTCTATTGCCCCTCAAACTTTAATTATCTGATTACACATTTTACATCTTTGTACATTTTCTGACTCTTAAAATACTAACATCATAATTTTAAATCACTTTGCTCATTTTTATTATTCACACAAAAGATAAGAATGGCTTATTTTCTATGTTAACAATATTAAAGCATTCCATATTTTTCTGAAGAGCTATTCATGCCAAGCTTGTATCTTCTGATTTTTTATAGTGTCTCACCCTTTTAGTCTGAGAACTTTTTTATACTATGCCTTAAATATGAAGCAAAAGAGGCTATATGTATTAAACAAAATACAAAGTTGTCAAGCGCAATGATATAATGAAATAATTAAAAATTATTAAAATAGCGATAGTCGTAATTACAATTAATAGCAGTGATACTTTCCATAATTTTTGTGTTCTTTCTCTTTTTGATATCAGGTATTTCTCTGTTCCTAAACTTTCCTGAAACTCATGATTCTCTTATCTCAGCCTCTCAAGTGACAGAGATTACAGGTGTATTTCACAGCACATGCTTCTGTATTTCTTATCAAGTAGATACTGATGTTAGGAGTCTAGGCACACAGACACCTGTTTGCTTAATCCACATATCAACTCCTATTTTAGCTCACTAGTAATTAGACTTCAATTCGTAATGTATAATACAGCGAAAAATTCAGAAATTATATTTTAAGACATATTATGAACTATTAGGGCAAAGAATAATTTAGTTCATTTACTATAGTGATAGTACTCTGTATTTCACAATTTTAAAATATCTTGTTAAAAATTGGAAACCCTTAATTATATTGCAAAAAAATTCAAATTACTCAAATAATGCACAAATACAGCAAGAACCATTTATAAAAGTTTCTTAATTTGATGATTTAAAAAATTAAAGGGATAAATAAAAGCTGAATATGATCATAATTATGCATTGACATTTTGCTAAAAACAATATCCTCATTTAATATACTGACTCACAATAAAGCTTCAGTCTTTGTAATGATGTCATTTGTACAATTAAATATTTAAAATATAAGTTCAAGATAGTTAAATACTTAACACTGCATTTGAAATGAATATGTTTATTAGCTTCTCTCATGACCTTCACAAATATATGGGTGATCAGTAGAGAGATTCAAAGGGATGTTACGTATTGTTTCTAGATGAGCAAGTCAATGACTTTTCAGGAAAAATCTTTTTTTATTTCTTTTTTTAATGTACTGTTGAAAATATATAATCATAGGAGTGGTGAGAGCTGAAGGCCTCCACAGCAAACTCTTCCTAGCTGTGCAGCCATGGGGTCTCCTCAGAACCTGGCAGGGGCCCTGCCAAGTGTCCCCAAACAATCCAGAACCTTTAGTTCATCGCTGGGGTCCTGGTTAGGCCCTACCCAGCGACCCCAAGCAGCTGGGTAACTTCAGTGGCTTGCAGGTTATAAGCTGAAGGCCTGCACAGAGAACTTCACCTATTCATGCAGCCTTAGAATGTTGCATGCAACCTGGTAGGGTCCCATCCAGACACCCCAAGAAGCTGGAGGGATTTGGTGTGTCACATGAATGGGAAAATTTCAAGAGGGAGAGATAACAATCCTAAATATATATGTATCAAATATGAGAGCACCCAGCTATATAAAACAAATATTAATAGAAATGAAAAATCAAATAAGCAATAACAAAATTATAATGGAAGTTCTTAACACCCCATTGACACAAAGAGACAGGTCAACTAGACAGAAAATCAGCAAAGAAATAAAACTTGAATCAAACTTATGAACAAATGGAATTAATAGAGTGTGCCACCAAACTACAATAGAATATATATTCTTCTCAGCTTCACATGGGACATTCTCTAAAATAGACCATATACTAGCCCACAGAACATGCTTAAATAAATGCAAAAGAATTGAAATTATCCCATGGAAATGTCTGATCATAGTTCCATGAAACTTGTAATTAATGACAAAAGTAACTGCAAAAACTCCATAAACATGGAAATTAAATAACACACTCCTGAACAATCAGTGAGTCACAGAAGAAATTAAAGAAGAAATTAAACAATATCTACAAGTAAATGAAAATACATCTACAACTTACTGGAATCTGTGGAATGCAATGAAAGCAGCCCTCAGAGGGAAATTTATTGTGGTGAATTTCCCCATCAGGAAAACAGAATGAACACAAATAAACAACCTGATGCTATACCGCAAACATCTACAAAAAGAAGAGCAAGTCAAGTCCAAAGTAAAAGAAGGGAGGAAATTATGAAGATCAGAGCAGAAATCAACGCAATAGAGACTAAGAAAGCAATACAAAGAATTCATGAATCGAAGAGTTGGTTCTTTGAAAGAATAAATTAAATTGATAAGTCACCAGCCAAACTTATTTAAAAAAGGAAAGAAAAAACTCAAATTCATGTAATAAGGAATGAAAAGAGTGAAATAAATACAGATTCTGTGAAAATACAGATCATCAATACTTATTTTGCAAACCTTAACTCTCATAAGTTTGATAACACAGAAGAAATGGACAGATTCCTAGAAACACATGAATTGCCAAAGCTGAATCAAGAAGATGTAAAACTTCTGATCAACTCAGTTTCAGTTAATTAAATTGAAAATATAATTAGAACCTTACCAACAAAGAAAAGTCCAGGTCCTGATGGATTCACAGCTGAATTTTGCAAGAAATTCAAGGAAGATTTAATGACAACACTCCTCAAACTCTTCAATGAAATTGAAAGGGAAGCAATTCTCACTAACTCATTTTGAGAAGCAAGCATTACCTTAATACCAAAACCAGAGAAAGATACAAGCAAAAAAAAAGAGAACCATAGGTCAATCTCCCTAATGAACATAGATGCAAAAAATCCTCGATAAAATACAGGCAAACAGAATGCAGCAAGTCATCAAAAAGATTATACACCATGACCAAGTGGGATTCATCCCAGGAATGCAGGGGTGGTTCAACATATGCAAATCAATAAACATAATACACCATATTAATAGAGTCAAAGATAAGAATCACATGATCATTGCAATAGATGCATTTTTTGATAAAGTCCAACACTCATTCATGATAAGAACCCTGGAAAATTGGAAAAGATGGTGTCTACCTCAATCTGATAAATGCCATCTATGACACACCCAAAGCCAGCATCACATTAAATGGTCAAAAACTGAAAACTTTCATTCTAAAATCAGGAATAAGACAAGGCTGCCCACTATCACCACTCCTATTCAATATAGTGCTGGAAATATTAGCCAGAGCAATTAGACAAGAGAGAGAAATAAAAGGAATAAGGGTAAAAAAGGAAGAAGTCAAATTATTATTATTTGCAGATGACATGATACTCTACATAAAAGACCCCCAAAACTCCATTGAAAGATTTCTAGATGTAATAATCATTTTTAGTAATGGAGATGGATACAAAGTCAACACTCAAAAATTAATATCATTTCTGTACACAAACAACAAACTCACTGAGAGAGAGGTAAGAGAAACCACACCCTTCACAATAGCATCCCCCCCAAAAAAGGAAATACTTAGGAATCAATCTAACAAGGGAAGTAAAAGATCTATTCAGTGAAAATTATAGTAGTCTGAAAAAAGAAGTCAAAGAGGAGCTCAGAAAATGGAAAGACATTCCTTGTTCATGGACAGGAAGAACAAACATTGTGAAAATGGCCATTCTCCCAAAATTGTAACATAGATTTAATGCAATTCTAATCAAATTGCTATTAGCATACCTCACAGATCTAGAGAAATCATTCCAAAAATTCATCTGGAACTACAGGAAACTTAGAATAGTAAAGGAAATTCTGAGCAACAAAGGCAAGGCAGGAGGCATCACGACCCCTGACTTGAAGTTATACTACAAGGCTACTGTGACAAAATCAGCATGGTACTAGAATAAAAACTGACCTGAAGATCAATGGAATAGATCAGTAGATACAACCACAATTACAAACACACTTACTCACCTTATCTTTGGCAAAGGGGCCAAACACATTCACTGGAACAAAGGTAGCCTCTTTAATAAGTGGTGCTGGGAAAACTGGCTTTCCACATGCCAAAAAGTAAAACTAGATCCACACTAATCACCATGCACTAAACTAAAATCAAAGTGGATCGAAAATCTAAATATTGAAACAGAAACACTAAATCTTCTGGAAGACAAAGTAAGTAGAAATTTTGAAGACATAGGGGTAGGCAGAGAATTCATGAGCAAAAATCAAACTGCACGGGAAATACTTCCCAGAATCAACAACTGGGATCTCATCTTATGAAAAAGTTTTTGCATGTCAAAAGAAATATCCAACAGAGTGAAAAGAAAACCCATGAAGTGGGAAAATATCTTAGCCAACTGTCCCTCAGACAAAGGACTTCTATCTAGAACTTATAAAGAATTAAAAATAAATCAGACCCCAGAAATTCAAAGACCCTATCCAAAAATGGTCATCTGAGATGAACACACACTTCTCAGCTGAAGAAATACAAATGGCAAATAAATACATGAAAAAATGTTCAACATCATTGGTCATTAAAGAAATGCAAATTAAAACAACACTGAGATTTCATCTCACTCCCGAAAGAATAGCCAGGATCAAGAAAACCACCAATAACAAATGCCGGAGAGGCTGTGGGGAAAAAGGAACTCTTCTGCACTGTTGGTGGGAGTGTATACTGGTGCAACCACTGTGGAAATCAGTCTGGAGAAGTCTCAAAAAGCTGGGATTGGAGGTCCCATTTGACCCAGCTACTCTGCTTCTGGGCAGATTCCTAGAGTTGAAAACATCATACCACAGTGATATATGTGCACCCACGTTTATAGCAGCACAATGTGTAATAGGTAAATGTTAGAAAAAACCCAAATACCCATTAACTGAGGAATGGATAAAAAATATGTGGTATTTGTGTATAATGGAATACTACTCAGCTATAAAGAAGGACCACATTGAGGCTTTTATAGGTAAATGGATGCAACTTGAGACTATACTCATAAGTGAAATGAATCAAACTTACATGTAGAAAAACTATATTGTCTCCCTAGTATAAGGAACTGAAAGGGTAAATAAGACACAAAATATTTACTAAATATGGTGAAAGGTTAAGAAACTGATCAAAGAGGAAAAAATAACTCAAATAGGGAAAAGGAGAAACTAAGGAAGAGAAGAGAAAAAAGAATTTGTTTATATACACTTAAGATTACTAAAATGATTGTACTACTAATTCTGTTAGTTCTTGGAACAAAACATTCATAGGATTAGATCAATTTTGAGTGTCTATATCTGGTAATTCAAGTAGCACATTTGAAGATAGCTATGCAAAACAACAAAATTTATGTTCCTACCACCTTGTTCTGAAAGCCTACATTGTTATTGTTTTGGGCTCTTTGTTATAGTTAGTTATTTGATTCATTTCTTGTTTTTCTTATGCTTTGTTTTGTTTTGTTTTTCCCTCTAATATAGAAATGATAGATGTAAATTTATAGGCTTGTATATGCCTAGAACTTCTTCTAAAGCATTTACAAGAATTTATTTTATTATGTGTGATGGTATGAACAGCTACATTGAAGAAAATGAGACATCATGGAAGCCATTGCTGATTCATTTTATTTTGAAGTCCAATAATGCTCTTATTCTTTGTTTTGATTGGTTTTAGTCTGCTTTCTATTATTTGATTTCAATATGTGTGAAGGTATGGACAGCTATTTTGAAGAAAAC
This sequence comes from Dasyprocta punctata, assembly GCA_004363535.1. Classification (NCBI taxonomy): domain Eukaryota; kingdom Metazoa; phylum Chordata; class Mammalia; order Rodentia; family Dasyproctidae; genus Dasyprocta; species Dasyprocta punctata. Next base: position 9,223 of record RJWM01021330.1, on the reverse strand, counting down.
AAGAGACATTATAGTAACCATTGTTGATTTTCTATTATCTGGTTTTGAAGGCCTATAAGACCCTCATTCATTTGTTTTGATTGGTTTTAAACTATTTTGTTTTGTATTAACTTATTGTGTGTGAAGGTATGGACAACTATTTTGGAGAAAACAAGAGACATTATGTTGGCCACTGTTGATTTCCTGTTGTCTTGTTTGGAAATCCTGTTATTTGCATTGTTTTGCTCTGATCTGCTTTGTTTTGTTTTCTTTTTGGTTTTGTTTTGTTTTATTCTCTTTAAAATAAAAAAATATATATATATAATCATAAATGAATAAGTGCAAAGCAGTTCTTGCAAATGAAACAAAACACACATTTTATTTCCTTAAACTCAACTGTTAGTGAAATACCATGTCTGCTTAGAATCTGAAATGGTTCAGAATAGCACTAGTAACAAAATCAGTCTTCGCTATATAATTTCTTACAAAGTCTTTTATGCACCCCAGTTTCAATTTCCCTTATACGTTCATTTTTGACCTTGTTTTCAAAACCCTTTGATAATCAAATCACTAAACACCATTTACTCATCACACTAGTGTGCATGAGATCTGTCACTGGTGTTGTAGTCAGGGAATTGAAAGTAAAAGGATTACATAGAGGACATATAATTTATGGTATTATTTATGATAGTCACCCAAGTGTCAATACAAAGAAAGTGCAGGAAATCTGTCCACACTGAAGAGCTAGAGAATCCAGCCAAGGGCCTGGATCTCACAGTGATAGCTTGCATGAGTCCAGCTGAAGATTTAGAGCCCATGACAACGCCTCCCACATGTCTGACTGGAGTCCTAGAGCCCACAACAACGACTCATGCAAGTCTGTTTCACGGATCTGCACTGGGAAGACCCAAAGGTCAGTGGTGGAAGCTATGCCAGCGAGGTGAAGGATCTGTGCCAGTAGATTGAGGGTTCTGCATTGAAGCCAGGAAGCAACACTCAAAGGACTAGGTCTTCCCCGAAAAGTACCACAGCCATCCTCAGCAGCAATGAGGTCCCTAGCTCTCTGACGATGAGGACAGTCAAGTTCACATCAGGAAGCCAGCATGATAAACTTTTCATGTGGAGACTCAACAGCACACATCTTCCCCTCCAGAGCCAGGAAGTAATGCTTAAAGTAAGGACTAGAGCTCCCCCAAAAGTGAGTTGCAGCCATTCTCAGCTACAAGGTCCTGAGCTCCTCTGATGAGAACAGTGAGTTCATATCAGGGAAGCCAGCATGACAAGCTCCCCCAGGAGAACACGCAATTCCAAAACAATCAACAGCTCCAAACAACAACACTCTACTGGGAGAAACCACACTATACTCTTTCTCTCCAGGTATCCTTTTTCATGCTGGCAACTTTCCTCAGGCAGACCATCTACACTCAGCCCCACACTGATTCAGTTCAGCTGGTGTTTAAATCGACCACCAGTTGTCAATCTACTATTACTGGCTTATATGTTTTCTTGCTTAGCACTCTTTTGCTTCACGTCTTGAAAAGTCAGGTACTAAACGAGACATTCTATTTTAGTTTTCAGAGACAGTTTCAATATTGACTTCTAATCGAGTAGGTAGTATTTAATACTGTTCGCCTCCAGCAAGCAATAATCCTTTACCCTACGGTTTTCTATCTTATATTGAACAAAAGAATGCTGAGTCAGGGTTTGGGAGTTTTTATTTTTAGGTTTTCTTTTTTGTTTTTCTTTACTGCTTCCAATGTAACTTGGGTGTAGAAAAAGAACTTCATAGGTTGAAATCCCCATGCTAGCCAAAAACATAGACTTTTGAAGAACATATTTTTAAGTATTTTTGTTATATTTTTAAATGCTAATTTTTAAAATAAAAAGAATGTGTTATCAGTTATAGAACCATTCAAGGTACTGACTAGGAATTTAGAAAATAATTCATTATCCACGGTTACTAATAATCCAAAATATTTTGGAAGCTTAAATACAAATGAAGGAACAGCACATTTGTTTTTATCCCTAAACATCATTTTAAACTTTTGTGTCAGTTTTGTCTTGCCTATCAGGTACTTGTTGCAAAGAATTTAAGTAGCACAATCTCCACTTACAGATTTTGAAAAATATGTTATCTAAACTGCACAAAGGTCTTACAGTTTTTCATCAATTTCTCCAAAGCACTCATTCCCAAATGCATATATTTTAATACATTATGACAAAGTAAGGCTATCATTAAAGGGAGAAAATTGCTAAAGATACAATCAAAATACCAAGTCATTATAACTCTTCTTTTTTATTTTCAGAATTGTTATGCTTTATTTCTAAAATTTAGGTGTGGAATTAATTTGAAATTTTTTCTATATAAGATGTAAGGTTTGTAAGTACATACATTCCAATTAGTCCAACACTATTTGCTGAAAGGATTATACTTTTTCCTATGAATTGTATTTCCTCTGAATTGTTTCATTATCAATTGTTTGTATCCCCATGAGTCTAATTCTCAGCTGCTCTATTTAGTATTATGCTGTCTTGATTTTAATAGCTTTAGATTATATCTTGAAATTAGATTTTATGAATGCACTGTTTTTCTTCATCATTGTGGTATTTATAGTAGATATTTAAACTACTCATCTAAACTTTGGAGCCAGTTTGTCACCACTCACAATATAACCTACTAGAATTCTGATCAGTATTGCATTGTTTGCAAATTAAATTGAATAGAATTAACTTTTTCAGCAATAATGAGAATCCCAGTATATAAATGAAGTATATCTCTGTTGATTGAATTACTTTAGATTATATCCTAACAGTTTTATAATTTTCCTTTTAGAAATCCCATATTATTGACATATAAAAATGCTGTCAAAAATACTATATTGTTTTAAAAAAAACTATTTAAAGTGAAACATATACCCGTCATTAAGCCCCCTCAAAGTACACCCCCTCACTTCAAACACAATTATCCCAGTTTTTTGTCTTGTTTTTGTTTTTTTGCCACTTTCTGAAGTAGTTCTGGAAGTCCTATTCCTTGATTGTCTTTTGGAGGTGTGATAAAAACTCTGAACGCTGCTGTTTAGGGTCACCCAACAGAAACGCAGTCCTGCAAAACATTATGCTGTGTCTTCATCCATTATGCTGTGTTTTTTCACTGGATGTGGTACCGTGTGACTTCCAGTTCTTTGCAAGAGTCAAGTTGACCACGAGAGTTAAATGTTTTGAATCAACTCAGGACACTGAGCTAGCCGTGGTAGCTCAGTGAAAGACAATGAAAAATAACACTTCTGTGACTTCTTCAGAAAGTGGCAAGAATGACGGGATAAGTGTGTTTGAGGAAAATTAGTGGCAATGTGTCCTTCTCCGTGATTACAGTTTTGTATAGAAGACTTTGAATACTCAGCCATCTATTTCTTGAGCACTCATCTACAGTAATCTTCCCCATACTTCACACACATATTGCCAGTATTCTATACCCTAGAATTTGATATTATCAGTATTCACCTACATTTTGTAACCTTTTAATTAACTCACTATTGAATTCCAACCCCTGGGGTCATATAGACCAATGTGAGCTCATAATGCATTCATATTTTAAAAGTTTCTCACTGACCCTCATTTCTTTATCACTTTCCTAAACCAGTTGAAATTTCTTGTTAATTTCTACAGTATACAGTAACACTTCCTCGTTCTCTACCTTTCTCATTTTGGCCTGGAAAGATTGTAATCCTTGTTTAATCTATTTCTTTGTGCTTTAATGAATTTAACATTGACCCTCATAAAAAATTTCAGGAGAAAATATAAAAACAATTTTAAGTTTCACTTTGTTTTATGTCTCACTTTTTGTTTTAATCCCACTAAAACCATTTTTGAGAGCAAGGAAAAAGGGTAGTATTTCCAGGAACTTATAATGCAACTACTCCACGACTTTAATCTTAGGATATTAACTGTAATCAGTTCCACCTTTAGGTCCAGAATGCTAAACAAGATAACTCATTTCTCCAATTAAAGAATAATCCCTATTCTCACAATTGCCCTTAGCTTTACCACTTAAAAAAGTGTTACTATTGGGGATTGAAGCTAAGAACTTTGCACTGAGCTATATCTCTAGCTGTTTTTAATTTTTTTTTTTCAATTTGAGAAAGAATCTCACTACTTACCTTGTATAATGATTAGCAATGTCAGGTGGGATCTCACTGATTCTAGATAACAATACTGTTTACTATTAATCCAATTTATTATCTTATTTTATAGACAAATATTTCTTTTGTATTTTCTATCTACCAAAGCCTAACACCAACTTCTATTCCTCATTTTCTGTTAATGATCTCAGAAATAGGTGATCTAAGAGGGTCCTACCAGCATGGTTAGCTCCCTCCATATATTGAAGCCCGTATCTCTGCCTTCTCTTTTGTTACTGAGGATGATGGCCTGTGCATCACGTCAGCATTATCCCTTATCTAAGCAAAGAAATGAGTTTTGAGTGATTCTTCTCTCTGTCCTGAAATATCAGTTCTTCCCTTCAACATATCATGCCTTCCAATACAATTTCACACCCCTTGTTCTCATTCTACCCTTAAACTTTTAATAGTGTTTTGTTTTCTAATAAGCAAATGTCAGTGAATATTTTCTGAACTGCAATTTTAAGTCCTGTCTTCACATTCTCTAATTGAGTCTATACTGAAATAACATTTTCCTCCATCAAGGACACAAAATGCAATCAAGTGATATGATAGACCTTTGTCACATCTCACCTTCTTTGACGATCAATTCTTTCAATACCATTGGCCACACTCTTCTCCTTGGTAATCACCATCTCCACTACTTTGACTCCTACTCTTTTCCTTTTGCTTAAAGATTGTTATCTTATGAATCTGTAACTACTTACTAGCTCAATTGTTTAAATACAGGATGCCCAAAAATTTCAAAATTGTGTTAATTTTAATGAAATAATATAACAGAAAATATAAAAACGATAATTTTGCCAAATATATTGAATATATTGAATTTTTAAAACATTCAATACACAGTACAACTTACAATCTGGACAGTAGTATCTAGTTTCTTTCGCAATTCTTTTTGCATTGTGCTCTTTGTTTTGAACAACACACTTTACACTGTCATGTTGGCCTTCCCTTTCTTTCTGTGGGTGGTATAATTTCAATAAATATCTACTCACTAAAAATAATGGTGAAGACACGGATGATAGATGTCATGGTTGGCATTTTGTCAGCCCGTATTTTTCAATTATTTTGTCATTAGACCTAAGCTATATTGCGAAGGACTTTTTGAACTCCTTATTTAGAATAAATGACAAATGAGTTCCATATTATTTAGTCTAGAAGGTGCATGAATATTCATATTTATAATAATATTTTCCTTACTTTTTTATTACAGTGTGACTTGCTAGATGTTGGTCCACACTGTCAACCTCACTTAGAGAATTATTATAATCTTTGACCACTATAGGTAGCTTTCAGTTTTGTTTCTCCTTTCAAGCTCCACCATTTCTGTATGATGAGAAGTTGACAGTAAAGATATAGGTCTTGTCTTTTTTGTCTTTCCATTTCCTAACACAGACTTTTCCTCTCTGATATGCTAACATTTTTCCCTTATTCAGTTTTTTTTCCCTTTTGCAGATGTTTTGGTATTTTCTTCCTATTCAGTCTCAGTATCCCAAACATGTTCATTTTTTATTGTAAAAAAATACAGAGTTTTGCCAAAGTCTCTGTCTCCTTTAGGTTCTGATGTGTTCACTGCCGCCTTCCACACTGGACAATGCAGATCTTCGTGAAGACCCTGACTGGCAAGCCCATCTCCCTTCAAGTGGAGTCCAGTGACACCAGCAAGAACGTCAAGACCAAAATCAAGACAAGGAGAGCTTCCCCCTGACAGCGGAGGCTGGTCTTTGCTCACAAGCAGCTGGAAGGTGGGAGCGTCCTGTGGGACTCCTGATGGGTTCCGCCTGTACAGAGCTGTCAGGCCCCGCGTCTGGACCCCAAGAGGACAGCGTGTCCCTCCAACCCTGATTTCTGGGTTCTTCTTCCAAACCTCAAATGAACTTCCTGCTTCTCATGCACGAGTGAAGCTCTCCTCAGTCAGCTCTCAATAGGTCATTCTGCCAGCCCCTTCAAACTGTACCCCCTGTCAAACTGAATAAAAGCCCAACAGCTTTTTGGTCTGCATCAGAGGGATCCAGCACTGTTCTGCACCCCTCCCATGCCCACCCTCATTAAAGGTCTTTTTCTTTTTTGTTTTTGTTTCCCTACCTACCGCCTCCCCCCCAAAAAAAAAATCCTAACAACTACAACATCCAGAAGGAATTCACTCTGTGCCTTGTCCAACGCCTGAGGGAAGGCATTTGTGCGTCCCCTATCTTTTAAACATTCAACAAGTTCCACTGCATTTTCAGTAAAGTTCTTGCATTCAAAACAACAACAACAGCAAAAAGAACGACAACAACAGGGGGGCAGGCATATAGGTCAGCGGCACAGCACCTGCCTGGCAAGCAGGAGGCCCTCAGTTCAATTCCTGGCTCCCCCCAACAAGAAAAAGAATACCACTCAGTGCTGGAGAAATATAAAAATGATATCTAATGTACTTGCGATCACAGGTTTTATGTGTTATAGCACAAAATCGTAGACTATGTTCACAAATATAATCAACAGGAGTTAGTAAAAGAACATACCCCGAGTTTATTACAGGATTTCACCAGAATCAAATATCAAAGGTGAATAAAATGTTCTAAATTTGAAAAAAGTATGCAAAAAGTCGTCAATGCAAAACAAGCAGACGTGTGAGTGTTCCTTGTGGAACCAAGAACTGACCAACTGACGTGGTGCCGGCAGGAGGGGTGCTCAGGAAACCGGGTCCTAACAAACGCACTGCCTGCATGATGCTCAGGATAAACTGCAAAGTGGTGAAGTGCTGGAACTGTGTGTGTGTGTGTGCGTGTGTGTGTGTGTGTGTGTGTGCGCGCGCACCAGGGATGGAACTCAAGACCTTGTGCTTGCCAGGCAGGCACTGCATATTGCTGAGTTTTATTTCCGGCATATTTGTTCTTTTGTTTCTTTGTTTTTGGTGAAATAGCCCATTGAACCAAGAGCCTTCACCTTGAGTTACAGATTGGTAGCCATATTTATTTATTTATTTTTTAAATTTTCATTTTGACAGAAACTCATGAACTTGCTGAATTTCACAGGTTGGACTTGAACTTTCAGAGTGCTGAGATCACAGGTATGTGCCGGCATTTCTGGTTTACATGCTGGATTGTGAGACATAATCATGGCAGGTTTTCACTTTCTCTCTTTAATTTTTTTTTTTATTTCTAGCTTGCATATGGTAGCCATATAATTTATGGCTCAGAGTGTGGTATTTTCTTAGGTGTATACAATGACTAATAATCAAATCAGGATAACTAGTATGCTCATCATATGAAACACTTATTTATCTGTAAGACACATTAAATCTCATTTTTCTAGTTATTTTGAAATATATAATGAATTATTTTTAATTATAGTCATTCTATTGTGCTATATATCACTAGAATTCTTTTCTTTTTTGTTTCTTCTTTTGTTTCTTTTCTTTTCTGTTGTTTTGTTTTTTGTTTTTGTTTTTGTTTTTGTTTTTGAGACAGGGTCTTGCTCTGCAGTTCAAGTGGGCCTTGAATTCACTTTGGAGCCCAGACTGGCCTCGAATTTCAAGTGATCCCCCTGCCTCTACCCGCTGAGGACTGAGATTACAGACATGCACCACCACACCCAGTTCTTCTTTCTTTCTAGATCTATTTTTGTATCATTAATTACTCTTTCTACTCCCTTTGCTCATTCTTCTGCCCTTTCCAGCTGCTCGTGGCCTCTATCCTATTTTTATGAGATCACATCACTGAAAATATGTGATCTTTCTGTCTTAACATTATGTCACACAAGCACATCTCTATGATGAAATCTCCTTTTTCCTAAAGGATGCATTATATTATTTGACCATACACACCACATACCTTATCCATTCATTCATCAGTGACCAGATAGGCTGATTCTACATTGTGGCTATTATGTATAATGCTGCAATAAACAGAAGATTGCAGACGTCTTTTTGAAACACTGGTTTATTTTCCTTTGGTTATATAGCAAGTAGTGGAATGTCAGATCTTGTAGTAGTTCTAATTTTAATTTTTTCATAAACTTTCACACTATTTTTCATAGTAACTACACTAATTTACATTCTGGCCAGTAGTGTATAAAAGCTCTTCTTTCTCCACATCCTTGCCAACTTGTTTTAGTTCTGTCATTTTTAAGATAGTAATTCTAAATGAGGTAAGATGATTTATTATTATGAGTTTGATTTGTTTGTTTTTCAAAGATTGGCAAGGTTGAGCATTGTTTTTCGTGTAGTAGTTGAATATTTGTATATATTCTTTTGAGAATATTCAGATCATTCTCCAATTTTTAATTAGATTATTTGAATTTTGTTGTTGGTTATTTTCATCTCTTATGCATTATGGATATTTATCCTTTGTCAGATGAGTAATATGTGAATATTTTTTTTCCATTCTCTAAAGTGTGTCTTCATTCTGTTGATTGCTTTGCTGTGCAAAAACGTTTAACTTGAATATGGTCCCAGTGTCTATTTTGGCTTTCAATGTGTTTCAGTCTTAGATAAAACCTCTTTGTGCATACCAATGTCTTGAGGTAGTTTTTCTTAGTTTCCAGCTAGTAACTTCATAGTTTCAAATCTTATAATAAAACTTTAATCCATGGTGAGTTGATTTTTGTATGTAAGACACAAGAACAGTTGAATTGAATTAAGAAGCACACAGGCCAAACTCTTTCTCAAGTAGGTAAGAATAGTATAGTACTGTTAACATCATCTTTTTTAGTTGGTGGAAACAACAAAGAAGAAAACAAACACAGCAAAACCAGGAATGTCTTGAATTTCACAATCCTTTAGAAGACACTTCATTCTACTTTGAGAAAAGATGGGCACTTGCTTATTATCTTTACACTGTAATTGAAACTGTTAGCTCATCAAAGTAACACTCTATTGGCAAAAATACCCTTCTACAGTGGCTCCTTTTCTGCAGTGAAAGCACTTTTCACCTGTGGAGACAAAAGCAGTATTTCTCGTTGTCAAAATGTCATAATGTGTAATGATAATAGTGATGTTTCTATGAGCAAACTACTCTAGTATTTCAATTGTATGAAACATTGAGTTCTAGTTCAATAAATTGTACTCCTTGTCCAATTTT
>RJWM01021329.1:0-36358 GCA_004363535.1 Dasyprocta punctata | reverse complement strand
AAAATGGCAGGGCAGACAAAAGCATTTTCAAAGAAGTGATAGCCAATACATATGCAAGTTGATAGAATTATAAACCAAGAGGCTCAAAGAACTTCATGCACAAGAAGCATACAGCACATCACTACTGAAAACCAGTGATACAGATGAGAATTGTAGAAGCACACAGACAAACAGAGATGAGGTAGCAGTGAACTTCTGCCTCAGAGGTGAAGCAGCCCAGCGATCAAGAGAGCCACATCTCTATTATAGTACTGAAAGGAGCAAAAACAAAGAAAAAGTCAACCGAGAATCCTGTAACAGGAGAACATGTCCCGGAAAAAAATGAAAGCAAAATGAAAACACATTAGACATATAAGGGCTGAAAGAATCCGTTACCAACAGGCCCACAGTACCATAAATGTCAAAGAATATTTTTCAAGTGGAAGGAATATGATTCCAGAGAGAAAATTGGATCTACACAGGTAAGCAAAGAGCACAGAAATGGAAATATTGTGGGAAAATATTTTTTTGAAAGTTTTAAATCTCTCTAAAAGATTACTGATTGTTTAAAGTAATTTACTAGGTAGCTTTAGCATATGTAGACATAAAGTGTCTGGCAACAAAAGCACCAAAAGTGGGAGAGAAAAGAATAAAATTACAGGGCTGTAAGAATGCAGTAGGTTATTGATGTGCACTATAAATTCTCCAGTAATCACTGAAATAACACAACACATAGACGGAGCTGATGAGATAGCAAAGTAGATGAAAAGGGTATCAGGAAAATATACTCAATCCAAAAAGAGGCAGAAAAAAAGAGGGGAGCAGAGGACACAGGCAACAACTGAAAGCAAACATCATACAGTTGCAAGTTGGTAAGTTTAACCTCAACTGTGTTACTAATCCTGTTAGGTGCAGGTAGAGACTGACTAATTGAGGTTTGAAAAGCAAGATCAAATAAATATATGGTACCTACAAGAAATGTACTTAAAATACAAGGACTTGAATGGGCTGAAAGTGAAAAGACTGGAAAAAGTATGTCATTTTAACACGACTCAAAAGGATTTCAGAGCAAAAACTATTGCCAAGGATACAAAAGAGCCATTTCATAGTGATAGGAGGTTACTTCAACAAAAGAATATCATTTTCCTAAAGGGTTACCCACCTAATAGCAGAACTTCATAATAAATGCAGCAAAGATAGAGCTGCAAGGAAATAGAAAATTCTACAATTTTTGTCAGAGTATCTTCTTTGGTAATTGACAAAACATGCAGACAGAAAATAGGTAAGGATACAGCAAACCAACACTATCAACCAATTTAGCATACCTGGTATTTGTGTTAACTTTTTGTTACTGTGAAAAATCTCTCAGAGAAACAACTTTAAGGGAGGCTCATGGTTTCCAAGGCATCAGTCCATAATTGGCCACCTTGTTTTGAGCCTATGGTAGTACAGTACATTACGGTGAGGAAACCTGGCAGGAGTGAGAGGAAGGGGTCAGGACCCCAAACTCCCCTAAAAGGATGCCACCCAGCGACCTAACTCCCTCCAACTAAGCCCACCTCTTAAAGTCCCACTTCCAATAGCACTTCATGTGGGGGACCAAGCCCTTAGCACACAGGTTTTAGGGGACATTTAATACTAAACATAACAAATAGTACATCCAACAACAGCAGAATGAACATTCTTTTCAAGTAAGTACAGAACACTTCCTAAGATACCCGATGGAAAATAAACCAAGTGTTAATGACTTCTAAAGTACTGAATTCATGCTGAATGGGTTTTCTTATTATAATGGCATTAAATCTTCAATCAATAACAGAAAGATATCTGGAAAATCACCAAATATTTGAAAAGCAAGTGAGCACACTTCTAAGTAACACACAAGTCAAAGAATGCATTAAAAGGGAATAAATCAAGTTAGGATGCATTATGATCTATATGAAACCAAGAGTACAACATATCAAAAGTGAAGGAAAGGAACTAAAGCTACTGAATGAGGAGCCATTCCACTCCAGAGTACTTATTAAGTAAAATTAAAAGTCCTCATCCATAGAAACACTTATTTCTGCTGTATGATTTTATTTAATTAAAATTCTAGAAAGTTGAAACTAACCTGTATGACAAGAAACAGACCCATAGCTGCCTGGGGTGGGGGTGTGTTAGGGAGGATGGCGAAGGAAGATACAAAGAGAGGCAAAAGGAAGCTTCTGGGAGCAGTTGTGCCCATTACCGTGACTGCAGTGAAGGTTCCAGTGGGTGTTTTGGTACAATTTTTGTGCAGTCTTTTTTTTGTACATCCTATCTCTTCTTCTTCAGCTCCAGGAAGCATCTCATCACGTCCTTTATTGTCAGACACTATATCATATCTAGCTGATTTTATATCTCCTGCCACAAGAAAAAGGTAATAACATTGCTCTCAAGACCATGGCCTCTGATCTTTGGAGCCTGAGGCATTAGAATAACATGGACATTTTTGCTTCCCAAGCTTATCATGAGTACCATTTACTTAATCCTGGTTACACCATGACCTGTTATGCTGCCATCCATAAATATCGGCTTCCTGTGACTTTCTTACAAGTCAGTATTGGGCTTCCTTTGTGGTGACCACAAAATGCAATTCTTAAACAAAGTGCCCAGGAAAATGCAGAAGATAATTCATTTGCTAGTGATGTTAAACGTGGCCTTTGGTATTCTGCAGTGCAAAAGTAGAACAGTAGACCTCTCAATCATGACTTCTCTTGAACTTCTCAGGTTCATTGTCACTACAGTGGGATCACTACCTATATTGGCCACGCCCCTATCTTCCATATACCACCTCCAGCAGCATGTGAACAAGGAATCCATGGATAGAGAGAGAGGAAACACCCCATTGACAGAAGGAGTGCCTTTCCCTCCCTCTGCACCATTTAAGAGCAACCTGAAAGAGTGCACTATAACCCCAGGGGTGGCCAGCAAGAGAAAACTGATTGCATTGTAGAGCAGTGGTCTTGAACTTACTCAGGAAATGGAGGTGCAGGGATTACCAAATACCTATCACAGAGGCTGAATAATGATGAACTAGTAGTCAACAGTGAAAGGACACAGAGTCAAGTGTCCTTGCCACCACCCCAGCTGTCTTTGTGTGCTGTAGACCAGAGGCACTTGAAATGTGCACGATGATACACAGATCTACATTCACGTCAGATGCAAAAACCAGTGGTGGCGCCAGTAGTGTGAAACCCTCAATACATGGCATCTCTAACATGAAGTCACCTACACTCAAATGCTCAGAACCTCCTGGTGGCTCAATTCCACACAGTCCCATAAAATCAGCACCGTGGTAGCTGCTTGCCAGATAACTTCCCTGGACCTTGAGTCTGGCTGGGGAGTCCAGGATGACCCCTAGGCATGAAGTTAAGGCGACATGGTTCTCGGGGTATCTGGATGACCCTGCATATTGATAAAAAATTGTTAAGTATCTCCCCAAAAGAGAAGCTGGGGCGTGCCTGTCCATGTGTCCCAATGGTGTGCTACACGTACTACTAAGATAATGCTGCCGAGCCCGGCCCACCCTCCCCCTGACTCTAGGTGAAGGTTTAGACAGTTTCCAGTAACTGGCACCTACGTGGAAGCAGAGTCAGGTTTTTCTGCCAATGCAATTACAGACAATGGAAAGGGACACTGACAGTTTTAAGGAAGGCATCATAAAGCGTGGGGCCCTACTCCCCGGGGAGAGGCGGGAAAAGGGCCTCCCTCCCTGCTGAGCCAGCCCTCAGCCAGCCCGCAGGAGGGTGGGATGGGAGAGAATACATGCTATTGTTTTAAGCCGCTGAGCTTCACCACTGTAGTTACCACAGTAACGGGGCTCATCCTGATTGATGCGCAGGGTGACAGGTGTGCACCTGCGCAGAGCTGACGGTGCAGAGGAAGGTGACTCCCCAGGAGGACGCGCCCTTGCCAGGGGTGTCCGTGCTGGTACGGCTTCTGGTGCTACCAGTTTTTAAGTGCTTTTTCGTTAATAATGCTTGGGTGTGTCTAGCCCAGAAGCGTATTTGTATTTTATTTGACAGGACTATGAGCTGATGAAGCTCTTTCATTCAAACATTCATAGCACCCTGCCTGAAGTGCTCTTCCCTGTTCTAACCCTGAAAGCCAAACACTAGGCACGGTGAAGTTAAAAGTAGAAAACTGACCAATCCTCGTGGCCCTGCTCCTGCTGCAGACCAGCGGCTGCCCACACCACAGTTCTGCTGCTTGCTCTTGAGGGGTCTTGAGCCTCCCGCTCTGCACCCCCTGGCTTCCCGGGGACCTTTCATAAAACCTCAGGGACGCAAGAGCTGAAGTATGGACCAACGTCCTCCATCGAGCTGACCTCCCGCAGCCTTCTGCTGCCTCGTTCTTCTGTTCGTCAGTCTTCATAGCTATCTGTTTAAATATATTTTTGATGAAATCACAAATTATTGGAGGGAAAAAGAAATTAATCTCATTCCCTGCTAGGACCTTCTTCTCTCCCATGTTTGCCACAAACGAGTCTACAAAGCAGCAGAGAGGCCTCCAGCTCCCCTGCGGCTGCGACTGACGCCCAAGGCCAGCGCAGGCCTTCAGGACCCCCTGCCCCCTTCCAAACCACAGGACAGAGTGCAGTTTCCTGAAGGTGGAGAACTCCGAGGCGGACGGGAAGTGCGTGCCACTCTCCGGGCAGACGACACAACGTTCCCTCTTCTGCCCCGAACCCTCTGAGAGCTGCCACACGGCAGGCAGCGTGGACTCACACCAGCGCCACCGTCCTGCCCTGGCCCCTGTCCCCAGTCTCATTTCCTGAACTATTAAAAAAAAAAAAAAAAAGACACTCCCTCTCTCCCCTTACCAAGCTGAGAAGACTTTGATAAAATTTCCCCAGTGCTTCAGACTTCAGGAAATTCAAAGACAGAAAAAGCGATGTCTTTAACAAAAAGCCACTTCTGCTCTGAGCGGTGGGATAGCTCATCCCTTACCCTTCCCATACACCAGTCAAGTCTGGGACCTAACAGCCAACCTGGCTTGGGGGTGGAGAAATGCAGGAGAAACCTCTGAAAGGGGCACCAGGCCCAGGAGCAGAGATAGAGAAGGAGCCCCGAGGCAGAGACATAAAATGCACACAGACTTACACGTGTGGGGACCCGTGGAAATGAGGGGTGAGGAACAATGGTTTGCTCCCTTCATTCTTCAGTGCAATCAACTCCAAGCAGAGTTCCTCAGACCCTTAGAAATCTGCATAAAGAGTGCAGCACTCTGCAGAAGCTCTGGGAGCACCGCGCTGAGCGGGATTGCCTGGTGAATGGCTCTAGATGCCTCTGTGCCTTTGTCTGCGGCAGTTACTTCTCGGGATGGAATCCCATTTCCAGGCCGTCAGGTACAGAGCCAACAGTGTAAAATGTGCCTGCAAAGTGAAGCAAAATAAGGTTTACTCGGGGACTTCTGAGCCCCATCGTCTGTGATGACGCCCTCGTTTCTGCGGCTCCCTGGCCTCTCTTGGCTCCGGAGCTTCCGCACCGAGGCTGGCTTCCTCCCAGCACTTAGCGCTGTCATTAGTTACAGCTGTTTCTCCTCAAGTTCAGCACTTGGTGGCTTCCTCCATTTCCCCGGTGAATGGCTGAAAGCAAGGACATTTTGCAAATTACTACTCTGCAGGTCAAAATTGTCAATTCTTTCTTAAAAACAACTGCAGTACTCCATTTTGAAAATGACTATTGTTACGTGGCACTGTAAGGAAAAGACCAACATTACTGAATCGAGCCATCAAGAGCAATTTAGACCCATTTCGTACCTGCCATATTTATCCCTGCTCCTTGGCGGAGCTGTGGGGTGTGAGTATTTAATACCCTTCACAGGAAGGAGAGGGAGGCTGGCTCCGCATTCGAAACGGCTCTGAGTCTTGAGAATGAATGGGGAATCACACTTCAAGCGCAAGGACTCTTTCACACACACACACAAACACACACACAACAAACTGTCACAAAGCTGTGCAAATGCACGCGGCTAACTCTGCACGTGGAAGGAGGAGTCTGGGCTGGGATGACCGCTCTTGTGCAACAGAGGGTGACACTGGGGAGCAGCAGAGGTTGTGTGGGGTTATCCTGATGACACACTAGAAGAGTAGTGTGTCCAGCAGAGCAGACTACTGCACAGCTGTGGCCAGTGGGCAAACTACTCTCCCTGATACGTGGGCGGAGAAGTCAGGGCAGACACAGCCCTTGGAACCACTGTGGAGTAAAAGGATCCTATTCCCAGCCCCGGGTGCTAAGAAGGCTGGTCTAACACAAGCCCCCAGGGAACAAGCAAGGGGAGCCCCGGTTCTCCTTTAATTACATGGAGGAGGGCACCACGTGTTGGTGACTGGGAAGTCAGCAGTGGGGAGTGGCTTGTGGCCGAAAGCCCCAGTCACATCTGGCTTTTGTGTAGCCAGGGTGGTTGGGTCTCCTCGATGTGGTCCTCTGGTGTGTAGCATGGCCTCCTCCCAAGCTCGAGTGTGATGTGACTTGCACGTACCAATCAAGGATCTGCTTATATCATATCTGCTGGTGTCTCACTGGCCAAAGCAAAGTCACCGCCCTGGCCAACAGGCAGTGTGAAAGGGGGCTCCACCTGGGCATGGGTACAGCAAGGTGCAGTTCGCTGGAGGTCATCCACGTAGCACCTCCACAGACCGCACGGTGCTACGTCCCTCTCGGGAAGGGCCTGTCCCACTCGCACATTCTCCCTAACTCTTGGCTTGAGATCCACTGCCTGGGGTGCAAGAAGCTGCTCCGGGGCCTGGCTTTGCTTTGCGAGGTGCTTCAGAGAAGAGGCTATCAGCAGAGACTCTTCCCCAAGTCCTCTGTCCCAGCATGCGTGCGGGTGATTATTACGATTAAGAAATGCTTTCTCCGCATTTGCCCAGGGTTGCTGCAAGCAGAAGCACACGTAGCCCGAGACGACGGCTTTCCACCAAGCCGCGTCTGCAAAGAATCCTCCTCTGCTTGCCGGTGACAGCAGCTTTCGCAGCACGGGTTCCAGATGCTTTATCTGCTGATTACTGTTTCTCACAACAGCCCTGGAGAGCAGCAATTGCTAAGCCCATTTTTTAGATCGGTGAAGTGAGGCTTAAAAAAACATCAATAAATCCAAAACCTGAAGTCACAAAGCTGATGGATCCAAAGCGTGTCTTTCTCGCTCCAGAGCCTAAGCCCTGGAGGCCCCGCTCTTGCCTTCGGGTGGCTGCCCTGCACCTGAGTTTCCCTCCGGCTCCAGGTCCGCTACATGGTCTGCCCCCTGACCCAGGCTGCATGTATGCAGGACTGGCGCCCAGGGCAACACTGGAGCCCTTAAAAGTCCTAGCTTTCGTGTTAGATGGCTGGGGTTTGAATCTTGCCACTACCAGGTCTCAGCTCAGTGACCCTTGGGCAGTTTACTCATCTGTAAAATGGGCATCGTCACAGTCCTGAGGCTTAAACAAATAAGATGATGCGAAGTGCTTTAAAACCAGTGCGGGGCACCCAAGAGTAGTCTACAAAGGTTAATGATAGCGATTGTTATAGGCAAGGCTTCGTTCTGTCCCAAGAGAGAAAGCATCTTATCCTAGGGCACGGGGCACAGCAAAATCAGCAGCGAAAAACGGATGGCGGACTCAGTGTGTGTGGGGGTGACACCGGCGACGGCGTCTGCTCACGGCACGGGTGCCGCCTGCTCTGACGGAATCTCAGTGAAGACCAGCAGCGTCCCTCACGCTACTGATTCTCTGTACTCAGCCCCTCAGCCTGTGCACCTGACCCGAGGATGGAGGAGCGGAGGACAAGGTTGGCCGGGGGGTGGGGAAAGGGCCTCCCCAGGCTTCTAGAGCTCCCTACGGGCCCCAGAGGGAAGGAGAGTTTGGCACCAGGGCCCCAGGCCTGCAGAGCTATTGTCTTGGCGAAAACCCTTCCCAAGGAAAGGATGAAGCCCTCAGGTCAAGAGGTGCTGCACTCACCTGAACCAAGAGCTGGGCGTTGGTTCTAGGTGGGTTTGGGATTTGGAACAAACCTGGGGCCTTGGCCTGAGCCCAAGGGGCTGTGGATCCTTAGTCTCGCCTGGCTCGGGTCTGGCTTGTCCTGGAAGCCATGACCCTGGTGAATTCCAGGCCTTGGGGTGAAGTCTGGAGGTTAGACTTGGAATCCCACCTCCGGGAAGTCGCCTGGGACTGTGAGCCTTCCGCAGGCGGGGGCCCTAACGGCCCTGCTGAGCCGGAGAGAGCGCACCGTGTCCTTCCCTTCCTCGTCCACGTGACTGAGCGCTGATGTCACACAGCAAAACGCTACTGGTAAGAAGTGCAGAGACGCCAACCCGGCGGCCTCAGAATCTCTCTCACTGTCTCACTTCAGCTCCCGTGAATCACCCATCCCACAAAATCGATAGCCCTTAGACTCTTCAGTTTGCCCCAAGGGCAGCAATCTAGGTGCTGCCCCGTCCCCAGCCTTTCTGGTCTCGCCACTGCAATCCCGTGCTCCCACCCCAGTGCTCCAGGGGCTCTGCCTTCCCAGCTCAGCAGAAGTGGGCAGCATCTCCTGGGCCTGGCGGCTCACCGGCTCACCAATGGCATCTTATCACTGTCACAGCTGGCCCGGAGCTCCTGCCCAGGCAGCAGGGCCTCGGCAAAGCCTTGGCCTGGCCCCTGTCTTCTGCACCCTCTGCTTTGGTCCTTGAACTTGCAGCTCCGAGGGTTTGCATAAGGGATGGGGTTTGCCAAGGAGAAAAGGATTCGGGCAGAGCTTCCTCTTTCTACCTGGACGTGTGGAGGCAAAGCTGGCTGGCTGAGCGTTTCCTGCTGCTGCAGATGGCAGTGATCAATGACTGGCAGGAACAGGCGCTCTTGAAGATCATTCGACCACGGTCTCCAGGGGAGAATTCAGGCCAGGGGGCCAGCAGGCCGGCCCTCAGCCAATGCGAGGGGATCGGCCTCAAGTCCTCTCCCGGGGGGCCAGAGAAGCGTGACCTTTAGCCCATTCCTTACTACTGAGCCTCTTCCTCTGTCAGCAAAATACAGATAAAACGGCTACCCCTCCAAGGATTCCGGGAGGGTTAAATAAGAAACCCAGATAAGGCGACCGTCCTGCGGTCAGGGCCCAGTACAGTGTCCTCCCTCCCATCCTTACAGCAGGGACAACAGATCCTTCCCTGTCCCTCCTGGGAGGCGCCACGGCGCAGGGTCGTTAAGCAGCACCCGCAGCCCACGCGCTGGCCAGGATTTCCCTGCCCGAGCTCTCATTCGGCTCAGGGAGGTTCCCCATCCTCTCGCTCCTGCCTCCCCTTATTCGGCACAGTTTTCCCCTCCTTCCCAGGCCCTTTACCCAGTGCCCCTTGCCGTATTTCCTCCCTGAACCCGCCTCAGCCACAAACTGAAAAGAACGATCTCTTTTTCACATTCCCTGACCACCTCTGGATGTACAAGTCACTTAGCACCTGGAGAAATAATGAATTTTCTCCTGTTCTGCTGAGGTTACCCACCATGGGCTGTTAAAAAGATACTCATTTTTAAAACATACTTGACAGCCTGCAAGATCTATTCAGGGTATCAGAAAACTGAGCCCATTAGGTGACACTTAGAATATATAGTGAGGCAATACATTTCTAAAATGTGCAATATACTTTATGAATTTATATTGCATATATGGCACTTGGTTATTTGTATTACTTTTCCTCTGTGGATTCAAAGTTTCTAGATGATTTCCCTGCTTGAGCTTCTTCTTGTCATCGGGCTCCTGGCCAATGCAGCAGGAAAAAATAAAAAGGACTTGAATGCAGAGCGGAAGGTCAGTTGGTGGCTGACGTCACACCCAGTGGAGCGAAGGGAACCCAGAAGGTAGCCGGCGTGGAGCGGGGATTCTGTGCGCACACATCCCTGACTGTGTGTGTTAGCAAGGGGATCATTTGGCCGTTCTACAGCAGAGAAAACTGAGTCTACAGAGGTGACACCATGCGCTTGTCCTCCTCTTCTTCCTCTTTTCCTCCTCCTCCTTCCTGCCTGCCTGCCTATCTGTCTGTCTGTCTCTCTCTCTGTGTAACTCTCAAGCCCACCTTCTACAATAACAGCCTTCTTTTAAAGGCCAGCCATAGGCCCCAGTCCCTTGATGGAGGCCCACACCTGTCTCGGACGAGGCACAGATACAGGAATGTCCCAGCCACCACCACTCCCCCAGGGACACTGCTTGCCCCAGGGCTCCCCACTGTAAGAATGTTCCTGGATTTCACCCAGGTCCTGGCCGGCCCACCTTCTGCTTGATTTTCTGCTGAACTTGAGCTGGCAGCAGGTTTGGGCACTGGAGGGCACCTCAGACCCATTCGAATGGTCAGTGGGGTGACACCATGGAGAATCTCTCCTCTCAGTCGCAGAGCTGAGGCGACTGTCCTTTCTGGTAGTTTCAAGAAGCTCCGGGATCTTCCAAACCTAACATGGAGCCCAAATCCAAATCTGGGGACTTTCTAAATCTACCAACCCTAGTAATAATAATAACAGGCCGTTCTATCGGATGGTGAGAAGCTCGTGACAGGCGACAGGCACGGACTTGGAGCAGCAATATATTCCGAGCACCGCTCTAGGAACTGGGTCCAGGGGCAGCGTGGACAGGAAGCCCCGCCCTCGCGGGCCTTGCACCCCAGGCCAGCGCCTAAGCCGGGCCGGAGACTGGGGAGGACCGGACAGGTCGGTGCGGGCAGCGGGTAGGCACACATGTGGGGCCGCGGGCGGCAGCGGATCGGGCAGGAGCCGGAGCAGCAGGAGCCCCCAGCCCCGCGAGCTGCGGGGTGCGGGGTGATGACTTCACTCCCGCACGGCTCTGCCCAGCCCCCACCCCAGCTCTTGAAAGGGCCTCAGGCCTCAGAGGATTTCTCGCTGTTTTGCCCTTAAAGCGCACTCCGCTTGCGCCGCTGTTCACGAGGATGGGGAGCAGGGCCACGCGCCCGGAGCCGGCGCTCACGGCCTCCGGACTTCAGCACCGCACAGTGCGCAGGGCCTGAGACCACGCGGGCTCGGGTCTAAGTAAAGCCACTCGGCGGGGGGGAGCCTGTGTGGGCTCGGGAGGCCCGGATCGCAGCCGGGAAGGCCGGCAAGGACACACGCGTGGGGACCGGGCTCGCCGGGTTCACCCCCCGGAGCCTCCCCCAGGGCCGCCTGTCTGCGCAGCGCCCCCGGGGCTCCGGTCCCTGTCCCAGCCCCGAACCCGAGGGCGTCCTCGAGGCTTGGTGCCTCCCCCAGGAGAAGTCAGACTCACGCTGGGCCCAGGGACGGAGCGGAAGAGAGGGCCCGGTGCTTGCTCCCGGAAAAGCAGCCCAGGTCGGTGCTGGCGGAGCCTGGTACACCGCCGGACAGGTGTTGGGAGCACGTGACGCAACTGTTAAGGGCTCAGGCAAGACTCGCGAAAGCCAAGAGTGGGGCGACAGACCACGAAGCCCCGCACCGGGAACCATCCGGAGTCACTGAAGAGGCCGCGGGCACGAAGGGCGTTGCTCGGAGCGGCTCCCCCAGCCCCCACTGCGGAACAAGTTACACCCGTGCCCCCGGTTTCTCTGTGCCGGAACACAGCAGGCGCCCCAGCGCGGAGCTCCTGCAGGGCTTGTCAGCAGGGATTTCAGACGGCACTGGAAGGAGCTAACTGCCGTACAAAGGTGGCACGGTATTGATGTTAGGAACCTGCAAAGCGTGTGGAGACACAGGCCTGCAGTCCCGGCACTCAGGAGGCTGAGGCAGGAGGATCACAAGTTTGAGGCCAGCCTGGGTTACAAGCAAATTCAAGTCTGGACTGAATCTTAAGAAAACAGAGAAAGAAAGAAAGAAAGAGAGAGAGAGAGAGAGAGAGAGAGAGAGAGAGAGAGAGAGAGAAAGAGAAAGAAGGAAGGAAGGAAGGAAGGAAGGAAGGAAGGAAGGAAGGAAGGAAAGAAAAAGAAAGAAAGAAAGAAAGAAAGAAAGAAAGAAAGAAAGAAAGAAAAAGAGAGAGCGAGCTGGGCATGGTGGCGCATGCCTTTAATCCCAGGAGGCTGAGGTAGGAGGAGCATTGTGAGTTCGAGGCCAGCTTGGGCTGCAAGGCCAGCGCAAGGCCAGCCTGAGTTACATAGTGCAACTCTGCCTCAAAAAACTAGGGCCGGAAGTTTGGCTCAGCAGCTTAAGCGCCTGTCTGGCAGGTGCGAGGTTGTGAGTTCGATCCCTGGTGCCACAAAAAAAAAAAAAAAAGAAAAAGAAAGAGAGACAGAAAGGAAGGAAGAAAGGGGGAGGAAAGGAAGAAGGGGTGGAAGGAAAGAAGCACACATTTTACAGGTCTGTTTAAGGGTCATTTTCAGAGATCATCCCTATATTAATATAAACCCTGCTCACATCTTTGCACATGTCTATGAATCCATCCTGCCAGATCTGTGTTGGCTGTTTACACACACACACAAAATGGGGGGTTCTCTGGATAACCCCTAGGAAAAGCAGTATAGAATTTGCAAAGACTCAGTTCCACCCTGAACTTTGCAGTCTTCTAATTCCCACGATGGAGCTTTGAGCGTTTCGTGAGTGACTCGAAATCCTGATTGTGTCACCGACGTCCTGAACAGAGCTCGTAAGCTGTGTCTCTGCCTTTCATCTGTGTCGCCTCGGAGAAGGAAATCCAGGCATTAAATGGCCGGGTATTAAGGTGGCACAATAGGCCAGATCTGGTGTCCCAGGTCCCTGAACTACACGGCTTAGAAAATGCTGTGAGAAGAGAATCTTCCCTGGGACCCGACAAGCAGATTGGGAGCATTCAGGCCACATTTGAGAAGGGTGCCTTCACGCGTTCTGTGTTGCTCAAACAAGATGCCCCAGGCTGGATATCGTATTAAGGATAAAGGTTTGTTTGGGAAGCCGAGAGCACAGCACGGGCATTGGCGTCTGGAAAGGGTTCCTGGCGCCACACGCAGGGGGAGAGTGGGTGAGCAGAAGCGGTCACGGAGAAAGAAGACGCGACAGGCGGGAGAGGCAGGCGCGCACTTCCGCAGCAGCCTGCTCCTGGGGGATCCCATCCCGCCGTGAGGCGAGGGCAGTCCTGACCCAGCCCCCAACCAGTCCCCATCCCGCTCTCACAAGTCCTGGCACCTTTCAGAATCCTTACACCTTGGAAGAGGATTCCAGCCATGAACCTTGGGGAAGAAAAACCACTTTCAAACCGCAGCAAGCAGAAGGGGAAATGCAACTGTCATTTCAATAATAGTTTAACATATATGCTAACTAGTTTCATTTATACTATGAGCTTATCTTAGCATGTTGAAAAGGAAGTTTTGGGGGACCGGGGCTATAGCTCGGTGGCACGGTGCCAGCCTGGCAAGCATGAGGTCCTGAGTTTGATTCCCGTTTCAAAAAAAGAAAAGAAAAGTTTTGCATTATTATCTGTTTGTTTCTCCTTTATAAGACTCTTTTTGGTCTATGCATCATACTCTGAGTAACAACTTTGAAGATAACGATATGCAGTGCATTAACTATTGTTAGTATTTTGTTATGAAATTTTGTTTCATCTTTTCATAATAAAAAAGAATCGAGGTAAAACAAAGTCTAAATATTCTGGAGGACTGAAACTTTAGCAGAGAAAGGAAAACCTCCAGGTGTCTTTGCCCAAATTAATTTTATTACTTAGCCTGGATGATGACCACACAGGCATACATCGTGTCATCTACACTGCCTTGTAAGTATTGAAATCACTTCGAAATAAAAATTTAATGAAAACAATCCTTTTATAAAGAGAGAAAATGAATGAGGGGAAGAAAAGAGGAATAAAGAAAAAAGACCCAAAAGTTTCCAGGAAAATATCCCTTTAGAAGTTTTAAACATTGCATAGCTGTGCCCCTAACGCAGAGCAGAGCTGCACCCCACGGGAAAGGTCGGAGTCCTCCCCACTCCTGCTCTTCCCCACGCACCTCTCCCTCTTCCCCCTTTTACACAGCTCTCACAGCATGCGCTCACCTCTCTGGAACTTTCAAATGTAGTACATTGCAGGATGTGACATCACACAAGCCTCTGTAGATGTTCTATATAGAAACAACAAACTACCTGAAAAAGACTTAAAGAAAATGATCTTTCTGTAATAGGTACAAAAACCAAAATGCTTGGGAATAAAGGTAAGTCAGACAAGGGAAAGATATGTGTACTAAAAACTAAAATGATGAAAGAAAGCATACACAAATAAATAGAGCAATCATAACAAAAAAAGATAGTCATATAGCAGGTTTCTCTTGATTCATTTAGGCAAAAGTTTTATGCTAATAATTTGTTGGATAATGTTTCATGCCTATAATTTGTATCCTAAATAATTTCTGGGAATATAATACTATGCAATGTGCTGGTGATTGTTACTCTCTTATTGGCTGGTTATGAAATTGTTTTGTTTTGGTTTCTTACTTTCCTTTTGTTTAAAATAAAAATAAATAAATGGAAATTTATCTTATATTCATGCAATGGACAAGTCAACATTGCAAAAATGTTTAGATTACCCAAAGGGATGGACAGATTCAGTGCTGTACCCATAAAGTTCCAATAATATTGTCCATACTTATATAAAAACAATCCTAAAGTTCACATGGAATCACAAAGACTCCACATAACTGAAACAAGCTGAAGTAAAAAGAGCAAGCTAGAAGCAGTGCCCTGTGGGACTACAGATTGTATTACAAAGATCTAGCGAATAAAACAGCCTGGTATGGTTACACAGACAGACACAGAACAGCAGCACAGCACGGACAGGCCAGAAATAAATCCAGCCATTTGCATTCAGTTCACTTTAAACAAGGAGGCCAAGAACACACAATGGGGAAAGGGTGGCCTCTTCGGTACAAGGCACTCAGGTGTCGAAATATTTTATGTGTGGTATTAGAGCACAACACTAGGCGTGCTCTACCACAAGATAAATCCCTAACCTATTATTCATTTTATTTTTGAGACAAGAGCTCTCTGAGTTGCTCAGGCTGACAAATTTGGGATCCTCCTGCCTCAGCCTCCCAAGTAACTGGTATGGATTACAAGGGTGTGCCATCATGCCCAGCTGGACGTCACACGGTGTACTAGTCTATGTGGTCAAGGTCCCTCAGGTTTAAGGGAAGAGTACATGAACTCTACCAATGCATGGGGTCTATGTGAAGGAACTGGAGATCATTTAACAAATTAGCCCTCAGCCTGTCCCTGACAATGGAAGGACCCTGATACGTGGACGAAGAAATGGGTAAGATGAGGGTCATGCATCGAAGATGCAGGGATTGTGGCTGCTGGGGCCACAACAGAAAGTGCCTGCCACAATCATCTAACCTATTTCCTCCCCACCACCTGCCGAAGGTGCCCATCTGCTCACAAACTCCCTGCTCACCTGGTTAGCCGGCCCTGAGTGTCAGGAGACTCCCCCTTCCAGAAATAAACACCCCGCATTTGAACATTTGCACCATTTACAAAATCTGTCCTTGTCCCAAGAAGACTGTCTGGCTGTGTGTCCAACCACTGTGGTCTAAGCAGGAGATGGGAGGTGGGGAGATGCAGGAAGGCAGCACCGCGTGATGGGCTGTCCAGTCAGCCTCGCTGGACACTCAAGGGATGTGGATGTGTAAGAGTCACAGCTGCTCATGTGGTGGCGCACGCCTCTAATTTCAGCACTTGGGAGGCTGAGGCAGGAGGATTCCAAGTTTAAACCCAGCCTGGATAATTTAGATAGACCTTGTCTCAAAATAAAAAATATTTTTAAAAGGGGTTAGAGATGTAGCTCAGTGTGAAGGCCCCTAGTACAGAAAGGAAAGAACAAAACAAAACAAAACAAAAAGCCGGGTGTGGTAGTGCACGCCTCCAATCCCAGCATTTGAGAGGCTGAGGCAGGAGAATTGTTGCAAGTTCAAAACCAACCTGGGCTACAAAGTGAGCTCAAGACAGCCTGAACTGCATAGTGAGGCCCTATCTCGAAAAGAACAAACAACAACAACAACAACAATTTGCAAGGTCCTGTCCATACCACACTCTCCAGTGAGCAGAAACATTTTACATCAGTGATTTCATTCACTTGCCATCCGCGCTGCATTTGTGACCGGGCCTTTGAAAAGGCCAGCAGCCCCTGCTAGAAACTTCTCCGTGCAAGGCGCCCTCGTAGTTTCCAGGGGAACCCGGTGCCCGGGGAGGTGGGAGAGAAGCCCTGGCACAGGATCCGTCCTTCCCGGCCTTCCTTCCAAGTGACCCCGCTGCCCCTGCCGGCGGAGCGAGCTGTCTTCCCCCGGCGTCCCGCAGGGGCGCTAACTGCACACAGCCCCAAGGTCACTCCTCAGCCTCCCCGGAGCCTGGCGCGGACGCCCCCGGTGGAGAGATCTCAGGGAGCAGCACCCTCTTCCACCGGCGGCCGAGCCAGGCACTCCAGGGTGCCTCTTCAACCCCACTTTCTCTTTATCAGTATTTAACCTTCCAATAAACTCTGCCCAGATTGCCCCCCAGCGCTGCCCCCTCCCCAGCTGGCAGGTTTCCAAGGGCGCCAGCCCCCCGCAGGGCCCTGCTGTGACCCCCCCCCCCGGCTCAGTCCTCCACGCCAGCAGCGCAGCTCCACGCACGCTCTGCCTAGCCCTGGGCCGGCACGTCACGGTCAGTGCTGCGCCCCAGGCCTGGTGGTCCCGCCAGGGCCCGCAGCCCGCGTCTCACCTCCCGCGGCCCCAGCCTGGGCTCCTCACCGTGCGCCCGTGCACTAGGCTCCGCATGCTGCTTTCACTCCCCGTGGGTACGCACGCCTGGAGGTGCAGCCGTGGACCTGCCGGTGGTTAAGGAAAGCTGCTGGCCGTCCTCGCCTGGAAACACACGTGGCTGCCTCCTCCCCCAGGAAGGCTGCGCGCTTGAAGGTCTAAATCACACATTTCTGCCATAGCTATACGGGGAGTTATCCGACACTTCCTGCAAGTCGGCCTCTGCGCTGAGCGCCATGCTCAATACTCACAGCAACCCGGCGAGTCAGGCAGACGAGGAGCCCAGACGTGGAGAGGTTCACTTGCCCAGCTTGACGCTGCAGGGATTCCAAGGCCAGTGCTCAGAGCGCTGTGGACCCCACGGAGGCAAACCCAGGGAACCCCGGCCGTCTCCAGGGTCTCCCGCATGGGCCTTGGCTCCCCTGCCCTCTGCCTACACCCCGGCTACAGCTGCGCCTGCAGTAACGTTTAACGGCCTTGCTTGCATCCTGACTCGGAAACTATTCAAAGACACACATATTTATAGGATAATCAGGAAAACTGCGAACACTCACTGAATATTTGATGAAACCAAGGAATTATTAATTATCACTTACGACTGCACTTATTTTTAAAATCAGTATCACTTGGAGAGGCACTAAACCAGAGAGGGAGCGGTAGGCAGCCAGGATGCGAGGGCGGACGGGAAACGACTTTTGGCACCGTGTGGATAGCTATTAAAATGGGCAGTGTTTCAGGGAGGCCGTTGCATCGTTTGCCTCTGTGTACGTGTGGAAGTCTCTAGAATGACAGTATTCTATAGATTCCCCCAACAAATGAGTTCGGGCGCTCACTCTCCCGCTTTTGGGTTGTGGAGGGCTGACGACAGGTGAATCTCAGCTTCAACCCTACGCCGTGAGTCGATGTAACTCCCACAGAATGCGGCGTCCTCCGCGGGTGGCGGTGGTGAGATGGAAATATGAAGGTCGTTTCCCAAGGCACAGGGCGACGCTGCCTGGCCCCCGACCGTCCTTCCTCCTCGTGGTCAGGCTGGTGCACTGTCCTACTGCCAATCAAGGACCCCCCTGCCACCGGCCTTGTAGATGGACCCCAGCAAGAGACGCAGCCAGTTGCTGGAGCTGCCCACAGTCACAGTCCTGGCTTCTCTGATTCCACCTTGCCCCGTCTCCTTTGGGTTTCTGATCACAGCTGTCCACACTGAGACACTAGGATGCCTCCCGGGTGACTGCATGCAGCGCCGCTTGGCCTTCTGCTGTGCCGATGCCCCTGTGAGCCACCCTGAGCCCCAGGTGAGCCCCCCGACCCCACGGCGTACAAGGAAGAGACGGTCCTTCTCCATTACGGTGCGGCTGCCAACCTCACCCCGGAGGCTGGTTTGACGGCCGCCCTGGAAGAGAGCAATTGAAGCTGAATGTGATTTCTTTAGAGAACGCAAACCTGAGAGCAAAAGCGTAGACTATGCAGAGAAGAATGGACCCGCTCTGCACGTCGGCTCTTCCCTCAGCCCCCACCGTGGGCGCCCTTGCCCGAGGCCAGCCCTTGCTGCTCCGGTGTGCGAGACCGGAGGAGCCTGTGTGGGGCCGGGCCTGGCTGTGCTCAGCCTCCGTGCGCTAGGGTGGACGCGATGCGGGTGAGAGAGGACAGCAGGACACAGACTTTCCAGGCTCGGAAGGGAGACTCTGCTCAGACCCACCGGATTCTGAGAAGCCCGACCCTGGAGCCCCAAAGCAGAAGGACGCGGACCCTGACGCGGAGCAGAAACCCAAGCAGGCGAGTCCTTGGGGGCTCCCACTGTGGGAGGCACCGCCCTCCTGGGTGTGAAGAACACCTGCTCCACAGGGTCACGTGCAAGTCTCCACCCGAGCGAGGGGACCAGCGGCTCAGACACGGCCGAGGTAACGGCATGGGCGGGGCAGCGTGCTCCAGAGCGAACAGGTCACAGAGCAGGGGCCCAGGGACCACCGGGCCCCCCGCGAGTGCAGGACTGCTCCTCCTCCTGCTGGGAGCGCTGCCCTTCAGGGTCACCCTCTTCAGGTGGTGACGCAGCTTCAGAAAGGGTCCTTGCCTGGGCCCCGCCCTCTTCCAAGGGGCCACATCCCCGCTCGGCTGGGCAGAGCTCCAAGCGCTCCTTCGGCTTCAGAATGCCCTGTGGGGTCAGCTGAGATTTCCACCCAGCCCTCTGCAGACGGACCTCTCCTTTTGCCCGTCCCGCGCCCTTCCCGCCTCTTCCTTTTGCTTTGCTGGGAGAATGCCCATGGGACATGGGGTGGTTAGACAGGGGCACCCACCAGAGGAAATGAGAACAGGACTTGGAAGGATGAGGGTTGCTGTACCCAGAAGTCCCAAGAGGCACGTAGCGGGAGGGGGTCCCTACATGCCACAGAGGCACTGAGGAAATTCTAGACTCTGGCCATGGGGCAGACTGGAGGGAGGGTAGAAAGCCAAGATTACAGTCTTTACTGGGGTTTCCTGGGGAAAGCAAGGCAGGGCAGTTTAGGATTGGTTTGCTTGGCTAAGTCCACTGGCTTTGGGATACAGGGGTGGGCTTCAGTTGCCTGGTACCTTACCCTAGGATGACACAGGGCAAATCAAGTATTAGTCTGTGCATGAGTTAGGTAAGAAGGTCGTTAAGGCTATAAATATGAGACTGATTGCCTTGCATGTGAAGGGAATGTTCACGGGTGCACTGTCACCATCTCTAGGAAATAATCCCGGGAGAGGTAGTCTTTCCCTGGGTCTGTAAATGCCCCAGATACCACAGCATCAAGAATACAGAAAATAAGAAAACACAGTCAATATAACTGACCCTTAGGTAGACGTATGGCAGATAGATGGAACATGTGATCTAAGAAAATGTTTTAAAAGTGCTTCTCATGTCTTTCCATAGACGCAGATCCCAAAATCCTCATCGAGAATCTTCCTGTTCTGTGGGTCAGCGATGTGCCACAGGCCATGAATAGTGGGGGTGACTGAGAGTGGGTTCAGTGCAGTCCTCACCTTCCAGCAGCCCCTGAGGGGGCCATACGCACACTGATTGCCTGGTGCCATACACAGCATGGTGCTAAGACTGCAGCTTTGGAGTGATGAGGACCTAGTATCAAATGCAGCCTCTACCGTGCACTAGCTGTGCAATTTTGGGAAAACCACTTAACCTTTCTATGCTTCAATCTCCCCAGCTGTCAAATGTCGCTAAGAGCACCAGGTGAACCAGTTGTCATGGAGATTAAATGAGATGTATTTATAAAAAAAAAACTATTACAGTATTTGGCCCAATAAAGGATGCTATACAATCAAAAAGCAAAGTATTCCTAAGGAAATAATAGCACACACAAAAAGAGGGTTATTCATCTGGGGAAAGGAAAGGAAGGCGTTCTCAGAGGCCGTGGGCTTGACCTGAGCAATACAGGGCAGGTGCAGACACGGGGGAGGAGGGAATGATGGGAACTGAAGCTAAAAGCTCGATATACTGTCGGTGACTAGCATTGCAATCCTGTAACAGTGGAGAAACATAGCAAAGAATATGCAGCAGAGGACTCCAGAATCCCAGCCGCCAGGGTGTGGGAAAGTCCCTGCCACCTAGTGGCAGTCACCCTGAGCCGCAAGCAGCACAGGGGCCCAGGCTGCAAAGCAAGCAAAGCTATAGTGTCGGGTAGGGAGCGCACGGCTGCACACCCTGCAGGTGACGGGGGTCCGTGACCCCGTCCAAAGGCCAGGCAGCCCCTTCCCATCCTTCAGCAGCCCTGCGCCCCTGACTTTGCCTTCTCCCCTCGGTGCCTTGGTCCTCACGCAGCCTCCCCGTGACCGAAAGGCAGCTTCGGCATCTCGTCTGGATGCAACAAGCCCAGAGGCAAGAAGGGAAGCTGGCTCTTCCTTGCGTCACTTCTGAAAAACAGAAGATCTTTTCCTGGAAGCCTTCCCCACTGCACTGGTCAGAACTGTGGCTCCCGTCACGCCAGTGCCCGAGAGTGGGAAGTTAGCCTGCGGGTCACTCTCCACGCGGCCCCGCCAGGCTGGCTCCTTCCCTGCCAGCAGCTGAGCAGGAGGCCACGAGGGCAGTGAAGGTAAAATGACCAGCAGAGACAAAAGGAAGCCCGCCCTCCCGGGCCAGAGAGCCGCACCCTCTTCCCTGAAACCCAGACCCCTGGCAGAAGGGGCAGACGCCTGAGTAAAACAAGAAAGCTCCGTGTCGGGAAGACACGGCTGAAAGAATGAGCTAGCTCGGCAGATAGAAACACGGGCGCTTAGAGGGGAAGTGTCACACAGGATGAGTTACCATCCAGGTAAGACACAAACTCTGTGTGTGTGTGTGCGTGCGTGCGTGTGTGCGACTGTACACACGTCTGAGTATGTGTGCATTCCTGTGTGTGTGTCTCCGTGGGAAAGGATGATGTAAATACTTGAATGTCAGGCAGAGGAGTCTAGATTTGAAAATTCATAAAATAAGAGGAAATCACTAGAGAAGACCTCTACTTTGGAACAGCTGGTGGGGGTGGAAAGTGACGCAGAATAAACTGAGAATGCTGAGTGTTGGGTCAGGGTGACCGAGGGTTGTAAGAGCCCCTGTGGCACTGTAGTGGGAATGACCAGGTGGGAGGGGTAAGGGACCTAGTAACTGACTGATACACAGGTGATAATCGCTACCTGAACATCATATAGCATAATAACAACTAACCCAATTGAAAGTGCTTTCATTATGCCTGATGGTGTTGTAAGATGAGAGGTGATAGATAGATAGATAGATAGATAGATAGATAGATAGATAGATAGATGGATGGATAGATAGATATGCTCACTTAAACCTAACTCATATTCCCAACTGTAGGTACTACTTTTCTCCCATCTTTTGAGGAAACTGAGACATAGATAGGTTAAACAACTCTCTCAAGGTCATGGCTAAGTAATTTCAAAGGTTTTCCCTATCTCCTTATATGGTACTGGTGATTAAACCTGGAAGTACTCTGCCACTGAGCTGTATATATCCCCAGCTTGTTTTTATTTTATTTTTGAGACGAGGTCTTGCTAAATCACCCAGAGTGGCCTCAAAGTTGAGATCCTCCTGCCTTGGCCTTCCAACTCAGTAGGATTACAAGTGTGTGCCATCATGCCCAGCTAAGTATCACACACGTGACCAGTCCAAGTGGCCACAGGCCCCCAGATTTATGAATATCTGTCACTTGAGCTCAGCACTGGGGTGTGGGAGGGTTTGTCCTTGAAAGTTGGAGAGGAGATGGGGACAGGGCCTCTCATGAGTTCCCTCTGGCAAATATCCTGTCTCTGTGCTTCATGTTTATTCATTTATTCCTTTATGGATGTATTCTTTACAGCCTAAATATTCTTAAAAACCATATCCTGCTGCCCGACGCTGAGTTTTTGGAATGCATGCAGGGCTGACTTCAGAGTGAATTTTCAAGTGTGATCTTTTTTAAGGCCGAAACTGCCTGATCAAGCAGCAAGAATGTCACAGGCAGCTGAAGTCCCCTGTGTGGTCTAAATCTGTTCCTCCCCCGGCTTCCTCCACATAGCCTGTCCCTCAGGGAAGAGGATTCTGTGCTTCAGGGCTCGGGGCTTCCTTTGCTTCCGTGGGTGGTGCTGCCCCGTCCTGTGAACTCTGACTGCATCTCAGGGAGCCAGACTGCTTCTCTCCCAAGGCCACGCAGGGTTTTTCACGAGCACCAAGGCCACCTGGAGCCCCCACGCCATTCTAAGTTGCTGGTGTGACTGTCACTCCCATGGATTTCTACAGAAACTGAGCCTTTCCCGCTCTGCGTTCCCCACACACACCTCCCAGGCTCGGCCCCAGCTGGGTCAGCCTATGGCTGCCTTGTCAATTCAGGGTTCAAGAGCAAAATAAATGGTGGCTGTTTCTAAGCTTTGTGGAATTGCATTACACAGCAAATGCCATCATCAAACATAATTGATTGCTGTAAAATTGTGAAATCATAATCCTACGTGACCCCACAAAATCATTTCACAAAATCAAGTGTCCATTCTTTATTAAGGGTTCCGATTCAGTGGTGAGGAGAAGAAGAGTTCTTCAGTCTGGTCCTGAAACTCCGTCCAGAACAATCCAGCAACACTGCACACCCTGTGGACCACTACGGGAATCCACTCCCCTCAACATCTGAAGGGGAAAATCCACGGATACTAAATGAGAGTATTCCGGAAGTCTAAGCTAATATGCCAAAATAGGAAAGAGAAATGATTTGTGTAATGCCACAAAGGAGATAAAATACGCAATATTCACAGATTATATGTTCACCTTTAAAACTTTAAGAAATTAAAATACTATGTGTTAGGGCTTATACATTGTGTCAACTTGAGAAGTCTAGCAGCTTAATTAAGTAACTCAGCAGCTCTACATCCAGGGGTGTAGAGCAAAGTTACCTGGTCATTGTGTCAATTTGAGAAGGTCAGAAGTTTAGCTGAGAGACTCAGCAGGGAGCCAGGGCTCTTACTTTGTAAACATCCTCATCCTGTGCAAAGGAAGGCAAGGATGTTTGTGAAGCTACACCCACCCTGGGGGGGGGGGTGTCCTGTGTACTATATAAAGGAAGAGAAGAGGCTTGCTCTGCACCCCTTTTACTTTGCTGCTTTTGTTTGGCTGCTGCCTTGAAGTGCTGCCCCAATGCCATGCCACCCTGCCTTGGAGCCAGCTGATTGTGGACTGAAACCTCCAAAAACTGTAAGCTAAATAAACCTTTCCTTCCCTAATTTTGGGTGTCAGGTGTTTTGTCTCAGCAAGGAGTAAAAACTAACCAAGACACTATGCAAAAGACAAAAGGTCAAAATTTGTTTTTATTTTTAAATACACCCATGGGCCTATCGAAAATTTGCGTGTGACATTTCACTGAGTCACAACCATGTCTAGGTCACTGCACTAGATTCCAACTGAACCAGAGGAAGGTTTGGAAATACAGCTCATAAAACTCAGCGGGCGTTGCTGGGTGAAATAGCAGAGCGCCAGGCTCCTCAAACTCTGAAGGCTACACAACCTGGATTCAGACACCAGCTCCCGCCATGCACCCCATACCCCTAGGAATGTCACTGAAACTCTTCTGCCTCAGTTTCCTCAAATGGTGGTGTACTAGACACACCTCACACATCTGATGATGATAACAATTAAAGACTTTTCTATATGTAAAGTCCTAAAAGTAGTAACTAACAGTTGCTAGCAGTAATTAGCATTATTATTAATCATTAGTATTGATCAGGGTTGTCCAGAGAAAAAGAACCAATCGGAAATATGTATATATAAAAATATGAATTATGAAGAATTGGCTGGTAGAATCACATAGACTAAGAAATCCCACCCCTGAAGCAAGCCAGAAACCCAGGAAAGCCAGTGATATAATTTGATCTGAGTTCAAAGGCCTGAGAACCAGGGTAGCTGATGGTGTAAGTACTAATCTAAAAGACAGGGAAAGATGGGAAAAGATGTCCCAGCCTAACGGTGAGTCCCACAGGACTGAATTCCTCCTTTTTCTGACTGTTTTTCTATTCAAGACCTCAAGAGATTGGGTGATACCCACACTGGGGAAGACAACCTCCATAACTGAGTCCATAGATTCAAATCCTCCTCTCATTCAGAAACACTCTCACAGACGTGCTCAGAAATAATACTGTGTGAGCACCCCGTGGTGCCCGCATAAAACACACAAAATTCACCATTGACTCAGAAAATTAACCATTCCAGCTTTTGTTATTAGAATACATTATTAGACTACCATCCCTGTATGCCTCAAGGAAGAAGTGGGTACTTATTTCCTTTTGATAACAGGCACCAATGACTCCACAATTAAAATAAATATAAGTATTCAAATATTTAATAAAACTTTAAAATCTATGTAACCTGCTACATTAGTTTTCTATCACCATAACAAACACCTGAGCTAAATAAGCTTGAGAAGAGAAAAGGATGACTTTGGCTTGCATTTTGAGAGGTCTTAGCTCACAACAGCTCCACTTCATGGTGGAAGAGAGCTGCTGATGTCACGGCTGGGAAGAAGAAAGCGAGCAAGATCCCAGGGATCCACAGTCCTCTTTAAAAACATCTCCGGGTTGAGCTAAGACTTCTGACCCGGGCTTGCCCCTTAAAGTTTCTACCATGTTCCAATAGAGCCACACTGGGGAAAGTCTCAGCATGTGAGCCTTTGTGGCCGTTCCAACCCAAACTATAGCACCAATATTAGCTGCCTTTCGCATTGCTGGACACAATACCCAATACCCATACTTCAAAGAGGAGCAATTTAATCTGGCTCATGGTTCAGGGTATTCAGTCCATGGTTAGTGGGCTCCAAGGCAAAAACATCATGATAAAAGGGCATGGCAGAGGAAAGCTGCTCACCTTACAGCAGCCAGGAAACACAGAGGAGAGGGAAGAGCCAGAGAGGGTAATAACCACCCCCAACGGTGCACCCCCACTGACCTACCTCTTCAAACCAGGTCCCATCTCTTCACAAGTCACTTAGCTATGAGCGGATCAATGGATCAATCCACTGATGAGCATAGCACCCCCATGATCCAATCTCCTTCCAAAAGCCCCACCTCTGAACACACGAGACTTCGGAGAATGTTCTGGACTTACACTATAACAACATCTATACTTAAGCACTTCTAATTCTAGGAATTTGTTCTAGAAACATGCATATATGGTTTTAAAGTTAACCCATATAAAGTTACTGATGACAGCATGGTTGGTAACAACCAAAAATAACTAAAAATAACCATTAATCACAGGCTGGTTAGATAGATCATAGTACATGTTTAAACAGGTAGATATCCCTTTGTGGTAATATATGAAAAATTCTGTAATTTAAATTGATTTTTTAAAAGTCTCATAATGGCATGCATAATATTCTATCTTTTTTAAAAATTATAAATTTATGGATGTATATATGTGATATGAATGCTTACATATTTTATCTTACATATATGTGCAACGTTTCTGAAATACGTGCTAATAAAAAGCGTAACTATTTTTGACTGTGAGAGGTAATCAATTGACTAGAGCAGAACAGAAAACAGTCTTGTTTGCACCATATGTCATTTTGTTTATTTTTAGTTTTGTTCCTTAAGCTTATGGTACCTATACAACTTTTAAACATAGGTACAGGATTTAGATAAAATCACACAATTCAGCCTCATTAGTAAAATTAAAGAAATGCAAAACTATGCAATAACAAAATAACACTGGCCTGTAAAAAAGGCAAAGTTGCTTTGTTTTGCTTTGTTTTATTTTGTTTTAAAATAAACAGTTTGATCTCAATTTTCACGAAGTGGCAGAGAGTGGGAAGTCTCATCTGCCCCTGGTAGTAGTTAATCAACACAAACATTTGGTAAACCAATTAATTCTCAGTTTTCATGGAGTAACCCAATTCCAGAAACGTGTCCTGAGGAATTAACTAAAGATGGGGACATAGATTTATGCACAAATGTTAAATCCACATGGCTAAATAATGTAAAGCCTTTGAAATGATGTTTTGAAAGATATGCAGCAAAATGTCTTTTTTTACTAGCAGTAATACATTTTGAAGTTTATTAAGTTTATTCTTCAAGATAAAAGTAATTCTAGAATATGGAAATAAAGGATATGAAGGGAGAACCTCATGAGATAAAATCAAACAGATGAATAGCATATGAAGTTATAAACACAGAACCGTCCTAAATTCCTAGATATTTTTGTGCAGAGGTTTGTTTGGCAGGTTAGGCAACAGGAAACTTCATCTCACACGTTGTGCAGCCTTAGCCTCTTAGTCTGTAAGACATGGAAATCAGTTAACTCGAAGAATCTCAAGGTTATTACATCAATATAGCATCACTGAAAAGGCCCCTTTTTCAAGTCGAAAGCTACTGAAGAACACATTCATAAATGACCCCCTGCCGCACAACAATATCTTCTCCACGGTCTCAGTCTCACTTCTGGACTCAGAAACTCACAGTACTGCCAGGCTAGAAGCTTGGAAACTACATTTTCCAAGCTGCCCTTGCCAGCAGGTCTTTGATTAGATCTGGCTACTGTGAGTGATTCTTAGGAACTTTGGAAGGCAGAAGAAAAGAAGCAGGCAGTATTTGGTCCTAAGCAGCTACAGATGGGCTCACAGGTATCAGCAGATGGCAACGTGTGGATGCACCAGCACCTTCCAGTGACTGCCTAACAGGGACTCATGTACCTGCTACAAGCTGTTCAGACCAACAGCAGCGAACCCTCTGGGCCTGCAGAGGGTTACGTGGCCTGTGTTACGCAGAGCACTGCAGCCTTATAAACTGTCAGAAAGCTCCTCACTGGGTCCTGCTTTCCAGATTCCCAGGAAGCCGGCAGCGTCTTCTCTGACCTTCACCCGCTGCCCAGCTCAGCCGAGGTCCTGTGAGCTCCCACTCCCCTGTATTAACTCTCCTTCTGATTAAAATGCTGGTGCTGCTCGACTTCTACTGAGAAACTTCCAGATTCACATCTCTTGCGTCTTCAGAACACCGCTCATGAAAAAAGAAAAGAACACAAGTCATCGGTATTTTTCCTTTCAGAAATCCAGTCAAAATGTTCATTTTCTTTTTGCTGTTGCTGCTGATGAGTTTATGTTTAATTGAGACATGATCTCACTATAGAGTCCAGGCTGGACTTAAATGTGTGACCCTCCTGCCTCAGATTCCCAAGTGCTGGAAAAAATGTTTATCTTCTTGACATCTTGGGTACTAAAATATGACCAAATAATAGTCTAAAATTCTAGCATTCCTAATTTTTAGGTTTTTAAAACTGTGGTTCTCAACTAGGAGCAATTTGTTTCCCTCCTACTTGAGGCATGTAAGGGGCACTTTTTTTTTTTTTTTTTTTTTTGGCACTGGGGATCAGACTCACAACCTTGTGCCTGGCAGGCAGGTCCTCTAAGGGGCATTTTTGCTATCACTACCACATAGTGGAGGGTGGAGATACTGGTAAGCATCTTACAGTCCACAGAGAAGCTCCTCACAATGCAGAGACATCTGACCTGCAGTGTCCGCGCCCAGGGTGAGCAGCACCACCTCAGTCTAAACCATCAGTCCCCCAGGATCGCTGTCCGGAAACCTCAGGGTGGAAACATTTCAGCTTGCCTTTGATAAAGGAAGAGAAATTTTTGTAATTAATTCCAAAAACGAAACTGTGGCACAGATGAAGGAAATACAAGAGTGGCAGAAGAGAGCACCTTCCTTCAGAACTTTCTTAACTTGGGGAACAAAGGAACCAGAGGAGAGCTAATCACAGAACAAAGGGAAGAGAAAAAGGCTCAAGCATAGAAATTAGGGCTTATCTC
Organism: Dasyprocta punctata; assembly: GCA_004363535.1. Taxonomy (NCBI): domain Eukaryota; kingdom Metazoa; phylum Chordata; class Mammalia; order Rodentia; family Dasyproctidae; genus Dasyprocta; species Dasyprocta punctata. Next base: position 8,420 of record RJWM01021329.1, on the reverse strand, counting down.
TCTCCTGCAAAATAATGACAGTGGTTATTATTGCGTGATCAATTATGGATGCTTTTTCTTCCCCTCGACGCTTTTCCATATTTTCCAAATTTTATATAATGGTCATACATTACCTCTATAATTGAACAGAAAAATCAATAAGCATTATATTTTTAAACAGACGGAATGAGAATAAGCAACTGTTGGATGGAAATATTCTAGTCACATTGCTGCCTGTGCTTCACATCATCTCTGAAACCCTCTGGGGAGGCAGAGACAAACAGAGAAATTATACAACTCCCACCAACCTTATTGTTCTGCTTTATAACTGCCCATCCTCCCACCAAACTTTATTAACAAGGCTTTTCGGGTGCGCCCAAGATGGTCAGGCACAAGCTGAGATTTTCCCTCGCAGAGACAATGATGAGCAGGGACGAGGGTCCCACCCTGTTTTAATCAAGAGATCATTGTTCAGGGAACACGGAAACCTCATGAGGGGAGGGAGAGGCCCCTCCTTCCTGGTAGCCCCTAAGAGCCAGCCCAGGCCTTTCTGCCTGATTTCTGAGGCTCTTGCTTGTGAAATTCTTTGGATCTGAATTATGTGCATCCATTAATAGCAACATTTTACTGTGCAACCATATTTCTAACTAAAGTCTAGCTTTTAATCTGTGGATTTCGAGAGTGCAGCTTGTTGCTGAAATTTAAAGGCCCATAAAATATTTATTTTGTTATTTTAAATATATGAATTATTTAAATAGCATTGGGCCTTACCTAGAACTAGGCCAGGTGCCTCTCTCTTCCTCCTCCTCCTCCTCTTCCTCCTCCTCCTCTCTACTCTTCTAGCAACTTCCTCCCTGCCAGCAGAGAGAGAACAGCCACAGCAAAAGTTCCATAAAAGCCCTCAAAAGCACCCATAACTGAACTTCAGGCTCTCCTGAAGACTAACAAGAAATGCTTCTCCTGCCCGAGGTGGGCAGCAGCGTGGTCCCCTAAGCGTCGCTGCGTCCTCAGCACCACGCTGAGTCTACAGCGGGTCAGCGTCCAAGCTCCAGCACCTCCAGCTGTGTATCTTGCCCCGGGAACACACCTGTGACAGCAGCCAGCATTCACTGTGGCCAGAAAATGTTATTTGCTATACACAAACCCCCCACTCCCTTCCAAAAAAACCCCTCTAAATTCCCCTTCGTTTGCTGAGAGGAGAGATGGGTATGAAGATGCAAGGTTGGAGAAGCTCGGAGAATGGAAGGTGAATCACTCAACCTCCCCTCCTAGGACAGAGGGCGTGAGGAGGTGGGGAAGGCGGATGGGGAGTGAGATGAGCGCTGCTGCTGGCATCCTGAGTGTGTCCCGAAGGCCCCTGTGTGGAGGGCTTGTCCCCAGGCCACGGTGCTATGAGGAGGTGGCAGGACCTTTAAGAGACACCGCATAGGGAGAGGAAATTGGGTCATTTGGGTCCTGGCTACCAGGGGATACTGAAGTTCCAGCCCCTTCCTCTCTGTCTTTGATTCTCAGAGACCTCAGGTGAGCTGGCCCCCATCATAGCCTCCTACCATGATACACTGTGACACCACAGGCCCAAATCAACAAGGCCAAGCACCATGGATCGAAAGACTAGGTAAACCAGAATAAACCTTTGCTCCTTTTAAGTTGATTGTCTCAGGTATTTTGTCACAGTAGCAAAAAGCTGACTAATAGCGTGAGTTTAGGCTAGCAAGGAAAGAAAAGGTTTTAGGAGCATTTAAGAGAAATTTCTTGAGAGAAGGAATAATGAATGAAGATATTTCTAAATTAGACATCATGTGATGAGTAATATAGACCTTCTTCCATTTCCCCTAAAATCTTTACTGAAATCTGGACCTCTTGCTAATGAACAGATTCATGTGCACCGTGAGTATTCAATAAATATCCACTGAATTGATGAATGAAGACACGGGAAGGATGTTAAACAAAACTGGATTTTTATACTTGGAGTGCACCGAAGTGCTGAGTCTTTCCTCTTTCAGGTCATTCCACTGACTTGATAATCATGGTTTTGAGGACTGCTTCAACTCAAACTCGCTGGCAGGCTATAATTTACTTATTCATTGTAATTTAATTGTTTCTTCTGCTTTTCTATCCGAGGCCAGGCCCAGTGAACATGTCTGGGTGGACTGCCCTTCCCTGCGCACACTGGCAAATCGCCTTCCCCAGGGCGGCCAGTCCCAGCCTAAGGTGACTCGGCCATGGGGCAATCAGGAATCGGTCTGAACCAGGCAGCTCAGATATGGTTTGGGCCCCAGTCCCCACTGTAGTCTTTAGAGAAGCTGTGTAGGTCACAGACAGGTCACTGCCCTAATCTTTCTGAAGCCACCCCAGGCCCAAATTAGCACTGTGTCCTGAGAATACAGGAATGCCTTTAAGCACCTTGTGACCTGACAAAGAGGCAAACATGTAAATAACTCATTAAAATGTAGCAAGGTAAGTGCTATGGCAGAGAGGCTGAGCACGCTTTTGAGAATATAAAGGCATGCACCAGCTGCTGCCGGAGTGGGGACAGCCACACCCAAGCCTCTCTCCGTGAGTCTGCGCCATGCTCAGACTGCAGAGGGAGAGAACCAGGCCTCACCAGGAAGTGATCCCAGCCAGGAAACCACATCATTTTCATTGTTTTGTTAGGTTGGGTTTTATTCTCTTTTGTTTTGTTTGATTATGTTGAATCTGATGACATGAGCAGCTATTTGAAAGATAACAGGACATATTATAGTAGCATTTTGGATTTACTAGTGGCTTGTTTTGAAGTCCTTTATCACATTCACTGTTTTGGTTTTATTGTTTCTATTCCATTCTGTTCTGTTCAATTTTTACTATGTCTGAAAATATCTGCAGCTATTTTGAAGACAACAAAAGGCATTATGCTAACTATTGTTGGTTTTGTTAAGTTTGTCAACTTCCACAAGCCGAATATCTGCCTACCACTTTTCAGATTCATTTCTGCCATGAACTTTCTGATTTCCAATTGGGGCTTTCTGATTCTTTTCTTCTGCCAGTGGCTCCATGATGCCACCTTGTTCATTAGATTACATTCCATAATGACTTGCTCATTTCTCCCTGGATCCTGACCCCAAGTAGCTCAGAACGCTGCCCCTGCTACATATGGAGATGGAATCTCCCATCAAGTATCTTCAAGGACAGGTTTGGTCAATGTCACAGTTCCACAAGATCAGTCCCAAGATGGTACTCATCTGGGTCCTACAGAGACACACACATGCATTATAAGGAATTGGCTCAAATGATCGAAGACGCTAAGAATTCCAAGAGCTGTGTAGTTTGCAAGGCAGAGATCCAAGAGGGTGATGATGTAACTCCAGTCTAAGTCCAAAATCCTGAGCATGAAGAGAGCTGATGGAGCAAATTCTAGTCTGAGTCCAAGTCTGGTGCAGAAAAACTCATGTCCTGACTCACGGTGAGACCGAGACAGTTCCTCGCTGCTCAGCCTTTTGTTCTGCTCTGTCCTGCAGCAGGTTGGTGATTCTCGTGCACGTTTTGAGTCTATCAACTTGAACATGACAACTGCCCCTAAAAACATCTGCATAGACACCTCCTGAAATGTTTGGCTGAATATCTGGAAACTCCGCAATTCAATCAAGGAGAGGCATGAAATGAATGATCACAGGAACTAGCAGGACTCCAGCGGGATGTGGGGGTCCTGAAGATGCCAGTGGCCACAGCTTTGATGATGTTTCCCACAGCGAGGTTTAGCAGGGGAGGATCAGGCTCAAAATATGGCTAGTCTGAATGGAGAAGCACTGTGATGGCAAGGCACCCTCCTTTAAAGACTATGTATGAAAAGGTAAAAGGTAAAATATCGCGTTGTGATGGTTGATTGAGTATCAACTGAATTAAGGACTATCCAACTAGCTGGGAAAGTGTTATTTATTCTAATCATTACATTAATTATTCTCAGTGCTTCGTCAGGCTCTGAGCTGGTCCCTCTTCTACCAAAAGAGAAACCAAGTTGTTTAGCATTGGAGTAGAGTGATTGGGCCACCCTGGTGGGTCCCTGCAGGTGTTTCCAGAGCAATTAGCCTGTGAACTGGTAGAACCAGTGTGGCAGATGTGTCTTCAATGCCGGTGGGTGCTGTCCAACCCACTGGAGGCCACAGTGAAACGTAAAGGTGGAAGTGAGGAGAAATCTTGTTCTCTCTGTCTCTGTCTCTGTCTCTGTCTCTCTCTCCCCCCCTTCTCTCTCTCTCTGTCTGCATATCCTACTTGTTCTTCGTCCGGGGCACCCTGACTATCCTACTGTCTACCTCCTTGATCCTTTGAACCAGGTAATTTTTACTCAAGAGGAACAGCAACCCACTCTGAAGCAATTCTTTTTTCCTTCAATGAAATATTCTGTACAGTTCGTGTTTCCAACCAGATAAAATCCTAAGGCTGCCTGATTTGGGCCAGAGGCTCCACTGCCGTATCACTGAACAAACAACCAGGCTTCTTCTTTTCTGTTTGCATTGAGAAGTAACAGATAGAATTAATTCCCTTCACTGAGAAAATTTCAAATCCATTTGTAAATACCGGTTTGGTTCTTAAATGGTCCTTGAGAGGTGATATATAATTAAAGGCTGTTTAGATTTTACTTAAGCAAGAAGTTTCCAATAGGGATGCGGCTGGAAGTGCATGTTTACAGATCTTATTAAGGTCTTACAAAGACCTAGAAGCCTCCACTAGGCCTCTGTTGGCCAATGCCCGAAGGATAAAGCAGGATGCCATGGGAGAAGACAGGCCAGGGGTTGAGGAGTGTGCCCCGAAAGAAAGGGAAAAGTGAACAAATAGCAGGTCCTGGAAAAAGCCACAAGAAAGCTTTGTGCTAGCTCATCCCTGCAACTGACTTCAGGTGCAGTTGCCCCACAGCAAGCCTGGCAGCCCAACTCCTACACCAGTGGGACTCACAAAGGCCTGGTGAAGTCAGTCCACAAACCCTTTGGCTGCAATCTTTCCATGCAGTCCTCACCTCAGCAGAGGTCTCTTTGGGCTCTTCAGCAACTGCCTTCTTGTGGCTACCTGGGCAAAACAAGCACAGTGAGATTGTAACTGTTAACCCTTCAGCATCCCAGCATTGGCCTTCCCTGAGCACACTGTGGATTCAGTCTGTTTGCCTGCCACCTACTGCCTTCCATCAAAGATCCACCTTCTCCAGACTGTGCTTAGACTACAGTGAAAGAAAATTCTAAGGGGAGGAAGCCAACGAGGTGTGTGGGGGCAGCACAGGAAGGCCCAGGAGGGTCTAAGATTCAACTCGGAGGCCGTGGTGAGAGAGCGTGCGTTGCCAAGTGGCCTAGCCGGGGATGCTGTGCAAAACACTGGACTAAGATCAACATCTCGGTAGCTTCAAAGCCCATTTCCTTCTTGATACACAAAAACTGAAACCTAAGGGTAAAGATTTAAAGCAGACATGGCCCAGCCTCGGCCACAAGGGCTCTTAGCATTCCCTCCAAAGTCCCGAGACCTCTACGCAGATAGGCTGCTAGGAAGGCGGAAGGAAAATTGGGGGTGACCGAAATGTTCAGGCCAACATTCAGAGGCCCAGACTCATGCATTGTGACAGATGCTGCAGTTTGCCCATCCAGTGTCCATAACCCTCTTCTGTCCTGCTACCAGGATCACAGGGGTGAGAGGGACAGCCACGTGCCAGGTGGGCGATTTCATTCCAGTCTCCCCTGCAGCTAAGAGAGCCCCCGTGTCAATTAGACACGAGAGAAAGACTGCTGGGAATACCTGGGAAAGGGCTATTTCCTGCCCACAGCCCTGCCTTGACCCATTGTTGCTTCCTTCTGCTTCCTGCCCTGGACACGGACCCGAAGCAGGAAACGGAATAGGCATTGATTAGAACAAAAGTCATAAGCTGAGAAAAACAAAGCAGAAAGGGGAATCAGGACCCAGGTGTCACCACGCAGAGACCACCCCATGCTCGGATGCCTAGCCCAGATTCCTAGCTGCATGAAAAATAAATAGGCTTCCACCTACTTTAAACTCTTCCTTTTCAGATTTCTCTAAGTCTCATCCTGGTACGCAGACGTGATCAACCATATGTGGGTTCAGTAAGTAGAGGAACTCTAAAACACTCACTGTTTAAGTTACCAACTCCCAGGTTCTCTAAAACTCGGGGTTCTCTGGAGATGGTGTGAGTTAGTCAAATATTTTGATCCCACAAGGCTAAGCTTTGGGACAAGTGACCATGCCTGGATCCTGTGGAGACATGAACCTCTCTATGAAAGCTTCAGCGTGAATTCAGGAAATCAACAGGAGCAGGGCGCTGGGATTCACCAGAGATGGAGTCATGTTCGGATGGGCCATCAAGGCCTGGCACAGGAGTCGTGACGCATAGACAGCGGCCTGCTTCCCCACAGGAGGGCTTCTGTGACCTGGGACAAGAGGTTCTCGTGGATCCTGCAGGCTCTGTGTGTAGACGGGGCCCCACCCTGGCCAGCCAGGGAGTCTACGCGGTGTTCCTCTGTAGACAGAGCCCACACCACTTACAGGAACAGAGGCGATGTAACATAAAGAGGTGGTGACTGGAAAGGCATTAGCTAGGTAAGTGCAAGGTAAAAAGAGAACACCAGGCACTGCAGAGGCAGGGACTACAGAGGCAGTCATGCTTTCTGTGGCTAAGGAAATGCAGAAAAGCAGCTGCTGGAGCTGGAACTGGGGTTTCAGAGCAGAGAGCACCAGCCTGTTGGGTCTCTAGGGGGCAGTGTGGGGTGCGAGGAGGAGGAGTCCAGGTCTAAGGTCACCAACACTGTCACCTTCCTGTGGCCGCTACTGGTATAATCTGCCATAAAAGAGCCCCTGGCAGGGCAGCACAGAGGCTTGTGAGTCCCCAGTCCAGTATCGTAAAGCAGAGACAGGAGAGGAACTTAGAGCTGAGAGACAAAAGGTTAACACTACACAAGATACCTGTATCCGATACCGAGGGAACAATGTGAGCCTCCATAGTCTGAAAGATATGCTAATCAGGAAATAGGTTTTCAGGCTCAGAGATATCTAAACACATTCAGCACAGGAAGTAGGGGAATTGCAGGAGTTGGTAACCGTTCAGAAATTAGTAAACAACATGGAACTTAATGCCGGGAGCCCCTCCATTTCCCTACGGGCGCATCAAGGCAGGATGAAGGAAACAAGGAAGGGAATGAACCAACTTCAGGAAATAGCAGCTCAGAGCAAAGGAGAACGCAGGCTGGAGATGGCGTAAAAGGAAGAATGGGTTTTTTAAAATGTGGTACAGACACACAATGGAACAGTACTCAGCAGTAAAAAAGAACAGAATTTAAAGCAACATGGGTGGACCTAGAGATCATAAGATTAAGTACAATAGGCCAGGCATGTAAAGACAAATATTCTCTGATTTCATTCACACGTAGGCTCTAAAACACCTGTGCCTTTAGAAGTAGAGAGGAGGATGGCGGTCACCCGTGGACATGGAGGGTGGGGAAGAGGTGGAGCTCGGGAGAGATCACTTAGCAGATACACAGTCAGCTAGGAGGAGTAAGTTGAGGTTTACTGCTGCACAGAAAGGTGACTACAGTTAGCAAGAGCACATCACAAAAGCCAAAATGGCTCAAAGAGAGAATTTGGAATGTTCTCATCACAAAGAAAGAAGTATTTGAGTTGATGGAGAACCAGAATACCCCGAATTGGTCATTATATAATCTACACATCCACCAAAATATCACAATGACCTCAAAAGATACTCAATTCTTATCCATCATTTAAAATTAAATAAACACATTTTAGAGGAAAAGACCTCAGTTCACACCTCAGGGATGGAGCTGAGACAGGCGTCACTCCGGCAGATGGTGACAAGCTGGTCCTCAGCCAGTGCTGGTGGAAGGCTCAGCCTGTTTTGTGCTTCTGAGGGGGGAGATGAGCCACAGACTCAAGTCCCCAAGGTGCTGGGTACTTGCCACCTGGCAGGCCCAGAGTAAGTGCCACATGCGCCTCGATGGTGGAGAGCGAGGAGTGAGTCCGCACCTGCTGTGGTGGTGGCAACTGGAAGGCTCGGTGGTCGCTGTTCCCGTGGTTTCCTTTGCTCCTCTCATTAAAGACTCAAGACCTCATGTCATGATTAAGTGAGTCTTTCTTGCCTGATCCTCAGGTTTATAACAAATATTTTTAAGCACATATTAATTACAACGAATAATGAGTTTTATCTAAAACTTACATGCATGCACAGACGATACCTTGGTCATGTCCTTCTCCCACCCAATCTCCTTTCTGTAAACATCTCCCGTCTATTTTGTCAACTTTTTCTCCTCCACTGTCTTGGTTACTTTTCTCTTATTGCTGGGACAAGATACCCAACACCCAAAATGAAGGAAGGAAAGTTTTATTTAGTTCACTGTTTGTGGAGGTTTCAGTCCATAATCAGCTGACTCCAAGGCAGGGTGGCATGGCTGAGGGGCAAC